>VZUA01042107.1:57435-72328 GCA_013401035.1 Horornis vulcanius
AAAAAAAAAAAAAAAAAAAAAAAAAGGCAGAGGAAGTATTTGTTATCCTTATTTATTTAATAAAGAAACATAATAAACTTGAATTTTTCCAGGTACAAACATCTTAATATGTCCTATGATATTGGCTGATATTTTCCTTGCTCTTTTTGTAGCTTGAGTGATTCATGTGGTAGCCTTTATTGAACAAATCAACAGAAAAAATGGTAGCACTCACCATGCTTATAGACAGTGTGGGCCAACTATTGAGTTAGTGTCTTAAACTAAATCACTGCACTGGGAGGTTGTATCATGGCTCGATTCAGATAGGCATCTCCAGTAACAAAGATCTACAAGTGAGGTTATTTGACATTTTTGGGGGGAGTTCTGCATACCATACAAAGATACCATTCCCTCTTCATCCCTAAAGAAACGTGCCACAGAACAATAGAAAACCCAATAGAAAACCGACCTTCCAGTTACAAAGGTTTTTTGAAAGTAATTTACAATTCAGTTTTAGAAAGTTGCACTGTAAACATCTAGAGTTAGGACCCTCTTTCAGATTTTTTGCATTATTTTGTTTTCTTTTTTAGAGGTTTTGGGTAAAAGAACCATTTGTAATTGCATCAGAACTACAGGGTCTCACAGCAATGACACTGAAATGTTCAACTCAAGGGTGAAATGACAAAAGGAAGGGCCCTTGTCTTAAGAAAATCAGTGACCAGCTAATTGTCTCTTCATATTCTGTCCATTACTGGGCCTGACTCTTAATAAGAACAGCGGTTGAATATTTTCCAATATAAGTTGCAAGTAATTAAAATTTTGTTAAAGCAGCATAACCATCAACTCACTTCTGAGTGCAGGCTGGCGTTTTCCTTGGGTTTCAGACAGTTTACATCATACATGAAAAGAAATCACATGAGAAATGCTCCTTTTCCTTAGCATTTTCCCTTTTTTTTTTTTTTTTTTAATCCTAAAGCTTTGAAAGGAAAATAATTTTGCTAGTTGTCAGCCAATAAATGCTTGTTCAGCAAGTAATGAATGTACTATTTTCTAATTAAACAGTTTCATTATAGGCAGCAGCTTGTTGCTAATGATCGATAAATCCCATTGAGGAGAAAACATTTTAATCAGTAAGTCGTGTCCTCTGAGTGTCAGCCACTCTATAAACTCACAAGATACATATATATGTATAGATATACGTATGTGTGTATATATATATGCATATAAATATAAAAATCGCATACTCTTTCTGGGTGATATGTACAGTCAGAATAACATTACAGCATAAATACACAGGGAATTTGTATAAAGTTTCTCTAATTTGAGAAGCCTTGAGCAATTCTGAGTTTTTGGGGGAGGTGAGGGATGGGGAGGGGGGAAGGAATAAAGAATGTTTTTACTTCAAGGAACGATGAGTAGTCCCCTTAAGTTAGAATCTAATTACATACAAGATTTAAAGGCAACAAAATGCCCAGAGGAACAGCCCTATGTTTTACACCATAGACATGGGGTTAAAAGGGCAAGAGAGCATGATTATAATAATACTTATATAGTATGGTTCATTCCCTTATAGCACTTTGCAATCAGAAAGTCTTACAACACCCCTGTGAGGTAGGTAAGTATTATTATTCCCATTTTACAGATGGGTAAACTGAGGCACAGATAGGTTAAATTATTTGCCTAAAAATCATGTAGTAAGAATCAGGAATAGACCCCAGGAATCCTGATGGCAAATCCTCTGAATTAACTGATAGACCACTCTCAAGTGAATGCCTGAGACACCTCTCAATGAATGGAGAGAATATATTAGCCCATATTTACACAGATACATTGTCATCCTTTTGACATGTTGTCGTACATATTCTGACTTGTTTAGAGGACAGATAACAATGGCCATAGATAAACTTGACTGTAACATGTTGCTTTAATTCTTGTTGCCAACCTCATGTAGTTTTTTGACTCCTTCACAACCTGGGATGTAACTAAATGTTAATGACAATAAACCTTAAATACATTCTCGATATCTTTGCTTCTCCAAGGTGAAAAAGCACAATTACTCTTCCTTTAAAGTGCAATGGCTCATTACAGAAATCTCAAGATTTTCCATGAAGTCCAACCAAACCCAAGTACAATCAGTCTGAAGATGAAAAGGAAAGAACTTGTCTGTAATGATGGACATGTCTCTAAATTCCATAAATAATTTCTCACATTCTATCGAGGCTGAAAGATAATAAATAATAATCTACATTAGCACATAAAAACCTCCAATACTTTTCTACAGCCACACATCCACCTTTCTCCCCATCGTCATTTCTTTGGCCTGAAGCTGAAGGACACATCAACTGTAAATATTACTTTGCCTACAGGAATGAGGATATAGCTATTATCGAGTAGATTTTTTTGATTGGTTCCTGTATTTCTTGTCCTTCCCCAGAAATCCAACTGTACTATCTGAGAAAATCAAAGATGAATCTTGAGTAAAAAGGATTTAAACCCTCAAAATCTGTGTACAGATCCAGAGGTAATTCCCCTCCCACCTTTATCACACTGTCACAGCCGTTCTGCACGGCCCAGTTGGCATTGATTTATTACTATTAGTATTATTAGTAATTTTTTTTTTTTTTTAGTAATATTGATGCACAGAGTTCCAAATAAGGCTGCTTAGCTCAGTGTTTCTGGGGAAAATGTAACCTAACCCACTACCTTAACAGAAACTTTGCCAGCCTAGATGGTGCTTTGGATCACTACACACAAATGTGATGCGCTACTCCTATGGCGAGTTTGATTGTGGATTTCAAAGCAGATTCTTGAAACATACTAAAAAATTAGTGCTTTTATTAACAGTTTTACAAACAGAATCCATTATTGTCTAGTTTCCTGAAGTATAGAACAAGCTATTTCTCTCATTACTTTGACATCATTTGCTTCTCTGGGTTTCTGGGTTTGTTTTTCTTTGTGTGTTTCTGCTGATGTGCAGTTGCACGTCCCAAGAGGGAGGGCTTAGTGTAATCAACAGTTTAAATGTTGCTCACTTGATACTTCAATTTGCAACAGCTTTCCTCTTCAAGAGATGGGGGTCCCGCAAGTTCCTATTACCTTGACTCAGAGTTCATCATGAAGAGTGTAAGGACCATTAATCTCCATGGAAAAAGAGACTGCTTTTTTTTAAGTAAAAAAATATCAAATATAATAAATTTATGAAAGACCATTCACAACATATACAGTAAGTGTTACATTTTGCTACAGCAGCTGTGATTTTTTTTTTTCTTTTAGAATGCAAGGTCATACATCGCCATAAGTAAACACACTAATATAAGACCTTAAATGAATGTATACAGCCAGGCTTTATCTGTGGATAGATATACACTGTGTTTACTGTTTTACAGTCTAGCCTATTCTTATTCACACCATTGATATAACAGCTGTGACCCTGCAGAGAATCTTCCTGTGCATATATAAATATAAATATTGAGCCAAGTCAAAAAGAGCAGGGTCAAATGTTATATGACTTATTAGACTCCTGTAGTTAAGGGTAAAAACTCCACTGTTTCTTTTGCAACTAATTTTTAATAAGAAGGCTGCTTCAATCCTTGTGTAGTTACAGCATTACATTCTGTAAACAATGTTTTAAAGCATTCTAAACAAACACTTAAACAATTGATTCTTTATCCTTGTCGGGTGAGAGAAGACAATCTATGGCCTCATCGCTTTTGCTCAGGTCCGTTATCTTCAGCTGGAGGTTTTCACTCGTGCCTCTGGTGACGCTGTCGTAGGATGGAGGGAAAGAGGTGGAGGAGAGAGTTTCTGATTTGTCTATTGGCCTGCCGTAGTTTTCGTTCATCATGAACGCAATGAGCCCCTCCTTCTCGGGCGCATCGTCCTCCAGGATGCTGCTGCTTTCCAAAGTTCTGTGCCGGTACAGGTAGGACGCCTGCTTCATGGAGCGCCGGAACAAATGTCTCCTGTAGGCCCTCTGGATGACGATGGCAGAGACCTCTTCTTGTTTCCGCCTGAGCGTCGTCGTAATCGGCTCGTAGGAGATCTTAGAGGGATTCGCTGCCATGAACTTCTCTTCCATCTGTATTTTAAGGGCATCCATCTCCCCAGATTCTCCTAGCACCCTTTTTGTAAAAGCAAACAAAATATCCAAGCAATGGATCCTGTCTCCGCTGACCATGGGCAGGTCCATCGCTATGAGTTTGATTTTGTTCGGTTTCGCTATGCGCAAAGGTTCTGACAGCGCGTCTGCAAAGTCTGAAAGTGCAGAATACTCAATAAACTGAGTGGCTTCGGGGTCAAACTTCTCCCAGATTTCATAGAACATATCAAAATCATCCTCGCTTAGAGGCTCTGTACTTTCCTCAGTGGCTACACTGAAGTTCTCTAAAATAATGGCTATATACATGTTTACAACAATGAGAAATGATATAATGATATACGTAACAAAGAATAAGATCCCTACGGCAGGGCTCCCGCAGTCTCCCTTTGAACCATTTGCATTGGGAAGGTTTGGGTCGCAATACGGTGGTCCAGTGTTTAAAATAGGGTTGAGAAGACCATCCCAGCCTGCTGACGTGGTGATTTGGAAGAGACAGAGCATGCTGTTAGCAAAGGTTTGGAAGTTGAACATATCGTCAATCCCGTACTCCTTCTTCACATAGGCAAAGTTAGCCATGCCAAAAATGGCATAAATGAACATGACCAGAAACAGCAAGAGGCCAATGTTGAACAGAGCAGGTAGGGACATCATTAAGGCAAAGAGCAGAGTTCGAATTCCTTTGGCTCCCCGGATGAGTCTCAGGATCCGGCCAATCCGAGCCAAACGAATGACTCTGAAGAGTGTGGGAGAGAAGAAATATTTCTGGATGATGTCAGAAAGTACGGTGCCTTGAAAAGAAAAGAGACAGACAGCAAGTTAGTACATGGGAAATAATCCCAGGCTTTCCTTTTAAAGCAATCAGTCAGGATTACTGAAAAAATAAATGGAAAGTTGCCCAGATTGGAAGGCTCACAATAAAGGGAAAGGCATTGTTGCTTTTTCATGCCCATTTAATCCATAAGAACTTGTGAGACTTTAAGCAAAGAATGGTAGTGGCAGTTTTATTAAGGGAAAGCTTTTCTGTTGGTAATGAGAAACTAAGATCAAGACAAGACACAGGTAACTGCAGTTTTTGGCCATGACCCACCTGAGAAATTTGTCTTGAATGCAGATGTCAGAAGTTGTCTGATATGACAACTGATTTTTGTCTGTAAAATAATGAATCAGAAATGCTGGTGTGCTGGGCCTGGTTTCTTGAGCTACCATCAGAACAGTGCAGGTTTCTACTGTGCACCCATTTGGTTGGTTGTTTGCTTGTAAATTTTTCCAGTTTCCCTGATGGGCTGGGAGGGAACTAAGGGCTAAGGCTGTGCCAGCAAGGAAACGAGCTGGCATCCCTGTACTACTCTTCCTACAGGAGCAGAGCGGTTGGACCAGACAGTCTAATGCAGTTCCTGGCTGCACTGAGCCATGCTGAGCTCCTGTTTCCCACAGGAGAAGGGCTCACTAGCATGGCCCAAGGACTCTGACACTGAAACAACCTGGCTGATCATGGGACAGCACTGAGAGCAGCATGACAGCTCTGGTTATCTGTGTGCTATGGACATATCCAGAGCATCTGACCTCAAGGTTCTGGTGACAGGTGTGTGGCAGTGATGTTCCCTGGGCGACCCAAACCTGTGAAATCCAGGCTGTCCAACACCCCAAAGTGCATGTGGGTCTCTGAGCACCAGAGATCTGCACTGGGATGTTGCAGCTTACCCAGTCCACCACAGGGTGTTCAGAGCAGCAGGAGAATCAGTTGATGTCTTCCTAATGTGACACTTCTTCATTCACCTATTCCCTCCCTCAAAATGGAAACTGTTTCTCAGAACAGTTGAATTTCTGAACTCCTTTTGCTCACTGGATCAGTTGATCATCTTCCAGTTGCTGCTACTTCCAACTTTAGTGAAAACTCTTTTGGCAGGATGTCAGATTAATTTGACCTGCACTTCTTTAGCAGAGATGCATTTAAATACACCTCTGTTTGGGGCTGCAGAACAGCAAAGGGCACAAGCTAACAATAAAACTGTGTCTTTCTGTTTCATACCTTGGCTACATGAGGGTGAGGAGCTTTAGTGACAAGGATGAGAAAAGTCAGACTCACTGCACTGCCCAAACCTGCCCTGAAGGACTATTTCAAACTTCTGTAATAAAAAAGCAAATAGCAAAGCAATAGCAATCCACATGTGCCACTTTCATGTGGCTTTTTTACTTCCCTGTCATTGGCTGTTATGCAGAACTGGTGTTAAGTGTATGTGGTGGCCAGTTCATGTTTTATCACCATGGATCATTAAGTGTAGAGTCTGACAAACTTCCTAATTTTGCTGATCAAACTAGTTTTTGTTAGGCAGTGGTATGTTAGTTACAATTACATATTAAAATTGTGTTTAGGATTCAATTCTCTGAGTTGAAAGCACGTATTATTGCACAAACCCTTCAATTTTGCCAATTAATTTTCCGTTTGCCTTTCTAACACTGGAGTCTGGGTGAAAATCCAGGGTCACCTACCTACAATGGACAGAATGACAACCACAAAGTCAAAAATGTTCCAGCCATTGGTGAAGTAGTAGTGTCGCAGAGCCAGCATTTTGAAGATGCACTCCCCGGTGAAGATGGCAACAAAAAGCATGTTGATTTTGTGGAGGATGTTCACTTTCTCTTGACTTTGGTCATCTGTTTCCACCATCATGGTAACCATGTTAAGGCAGATGAGAATCATGATGGAGACATCAAAGGCTTGCTTTGAGACGACATCGAAAATAAAACCTTGGTACTTGTTCTGGGGGGAAGGAGAAGGTTTAGTTGGGAAATTTGAGCCATGTAAAAATTTATCAGAAAATAGAGGAAAACAAACAATATATTGCATCTGATTGGAAGTTAATAAACTTAAAAGCGATGGTGAATATGTTTTTGATGGAGTTTTCAAATCCATTTGCTCCTAATGCTTTTTGAAACTACTGTAAACAAGACACTGGACTGTGGCCATGAATTTATTCAGTGCAGGCAGGTGGCCACTGGCATATGTAAATGGCACATGTAAATTGCAATGTTAGTCAATGCTGCAGAACAGAGGGAATTTTGTACCACAGGTAACTGGACTTGCAAATATCGTCCAAAATCAAAACATATAATTATAAGTGCCTTTCATCTGGGAGCAATAAATCTTCCTACACTGGAGAGTAGAATGGTGCTTATTCTAGTAAATAAACATCCAGTTATTACACAAAGTTCAACTGAATTATGCCATTCTTACCAGTGGCCTTGGGATTGGCTTTTGAGGTTTCTTAGATCCCAGCTTTTTCATTGCATTATAATATTTTTTCTGTTCTTCTGTCATGAAGATGTCCTGGCCACCTAAGTATAAGGTGAGAACAACACTATTACTTTCGATGAAGAGAGCTCGCCTCTGCCCCCTTCCAAATTTCAAGGATGAATCCTCTTCTATTTCATTTCCCTTTTAATGTGGCTTTCATCAGGTTGGACTGCTTTAGAGGGACAGTGGTGTTTGTGCACAGAGGACACCAGGCCAGTCTGTGCCCCTGTGTCAAATTTTGTGCCAGAGATCCTCTCTGCCTGAGCTGCTTTGTTGCATTCTGTGGGGAATAGAGTCCTCCAGCCTATATTTTCAAGATGCTCATGCTCTAGGGACATTAGGGACTGCTACAGCTGTGCCTTTGTAGAAGTCCTGCAAGGTGGTTTCTGCAGATGCTCTGCCACTGCTGATCTCAAGGCTGTTGTGGCAAAGCCATTGCTGATAAATCTGTTCCTGACCTTGGACCCTGCAGCAGTCACAAGATGATGTGTAACACATGCACTACTTATCTTTTTCTTTTGTTGGTTAAAATTGTCGATGATGACACCAATGAAGAGGTTCAATGTGAAGAAAGACCCAAAGATGATGAAAATCACAAAGTAAAGGTACATGTATAAATTGCACTCCCATTCAGGCTGCTCCTCGCACTGCAAAGAGAAAGGGGAAAGTGTGAAAATGACACCACCTCTGCACACATCAAAATATTGATGCAGTCAAAACAAAGCTGTCCATTGGAAATAAAATTATGAAACATGAGAAAAATACTGTAACTTCCATGAGCAGTCAGCTCTCCTCGGCCTCTGAAGTTTTACCACTGGCATCTGCAGTGCCACAGACATTTCAGCAACACTTCACAACACTGTCACAGTGATCACACTGCTCCAGAAAGTGCAACTCCTGAATAAATCCTACAAAATGTTCTCAGTCTGAACCCAGAATGGGAAAACAATCAGTTTTCTGATGGGAAAACAATTTTCTGATTATCCTAATGCCTATATGAACTACTGGTACTTACAATACAACAGAAGTATGATTGCAGTATACCTGAGTCCTACTCAAAAACACTGTATTTTTAAATACTTTTTTTTTTTTTTTTAATGAGGAGTGGAATGGAATAAGTTCTGTTGCTGAAGAACTGAGCAACACAGTCTGATAACCTCAAGTGACCTCTGCCATGTTTGGCAACAGTGCTCTGATCTGCCCCATCAGCTCCTGGTATCTAAACAAGGTGCATTCCCTAAATGCCATATCTCCTTCAGGGTAATCTGTGAGTTTCATTCAGCACCAGGGAGGATACCTGTGCACGTGGAGTCCCAGGATAAATCACCATCGTGAGCCATGCTATTGTCTTAGGTTGCAATGCAAAATGTAACCAAAAGATGTGTTCTACTGCCATCTGCTAAAACCAGGTGTGTCAGTGTTCTTTATCCCTTCCAGGACCCAGCCTCCCTCCAGGGGATCTCTGCTGTTCAGGGGCCAGCCAGGCTCACTGCAGGGCTCAGACAATTCCATCATCCCATGGGCAGAGGCTCCACCCAGGGCAGCAGCCCAGCATTCCTGCCTGGATCCAAGCTGGCATTCAGAGCAGCAGCACAGCCTGTGTGCACGGCATTCCCAGAGGAAGAGCAGAGCCAGCTCAGCACCACTGGACCCTTCTCCAGGATCATCTCTACTCCAACAGAACCACATCTGTCACTGCAGGAGAACTTAATTGGGCTGCTCCCAACACCCTGACCAACAGGGTGTCAGGTTGTATTCTGACTCTGTCAGTAGTCTTTTTGTACTACAGCATTTTTATTTTCATTTTCCTAGTAAAGAACTGTTATTTCTATTCCCATATCTTTGCCTGAGAGCCCGTTAATTCCAAAATTATAATAATATGAGGGGAGGGGGTTTACATTCTCCATTTCAGGGGAGGCTCCTGCCTTCCCCAGCAGACACCTGTCTTTTTCAAACCAAAAAGGTTATGCAAAGGTACTTCTCTGCTCCTGTGGTGCCATGAAGTTTTTCCACCCCTCATTCCTCCCCTTAGGCCTCGACTTTTGCCCTAAATTCAGCGTGTCAAACTCCTAGTACCAGACAGCTGCTTCAAAAATTAACAGCAAGTGTAAACATTTTTTTAATATAATTAAAAGAAGGAAAGAATACTATAGAACCTCTAATAAAAAGATAAATGAACCACACATGGTGTAGCAAGGGAAATCCTTTTTTTGTTTGTTTGTTTTTATGGAAACCTGAAAGCTGAACAGGATACAGGTAAGAACTGAGCTGTCACCAGTCACCAGCACATCTCAAGTCAGAGCTGGAAGTTCACACTCCCCTCTTTGTCTGCCAGGAGCTTCTCCACACTCCTCCAGTGGAGCTGCTGGCTGCAGAAAAGACAATTGCTCAAAGTGAAGGTGTAGAGAGGGTTAAATATTTATCTTACAGGGCAATTCAACTTAAACCCAGCACTTTTAAAGACCTGTTATCTCCAGAAGCTGGAAAATAAGGCAGTAAACAGGGAGAGGGGAAGAAATACAGAGAACAATTTAGGTCTTTGGTGGACTCAGACTCAGTCTTGAGGGGCCTCTGTGTGCTGGGAGTTCTGCAGTAGGGATAGATAAATCAGTTGTTTAGGAGTAAGGGCCACATTCACTTTAATTTCAGGATCATTATGCTTCAGTACAGCTAAAACAATTAGGGTCTGCAACTGCCCCAGCCAGAGCAAGACAGGGACTGGCACTCTGCATGCATTTTATTTTGTTGTGCTTGTTGTTAAGCATCATCAGTGGTGCAAAAGGCAATGGAAAAGGAAATTATTAATTTCCTTGCAGACACTTACCTCTCTTGAATCCACTGCTGCATACATAATATCCATCCAGCCTTTAAATGTGGCCTGAAAAAAAAATCCCACATAAGACATAAGCATATTAAACAAGTACACCCTGAAATCATATCATCTCTATGATAAACTTTCAAAATGCAACGTTGAGCATGTACTTCACAATTAATACATTGCCTGCCTTGCAATCTAACATGTATCCTTGAGTTTATGCTCATTTAGATATTTAAATTCATTCCAGAATGGTTTTCTCCTGTACTTTCTCATTTCTGTTTTTTGACTTCCTGCACTTGCAGGGATAAAAAAGAGGTTTTTAGAAGAGATTTAAAGAAGGAGAGAACACATAGCAATTAAATCTTTGCAAGTTCTGACCTTAAAAATTGCAAGTAATGAAGAGATATGGCTACACATCACATTAAAGAATGTTGTCTTGCACAAGCCTTGCACCAGGTGAGATGGATCCCATCCACATCCTGCTGAAACTTGGATTCTGCCCTCTTCTAAACCAGGGCAAATTACAACAATATTAAAGCCCAGGGAGTTGCATAAATCACAGCTGACTTGAAAGAAGCAAAGGCAATCAACCCCTTCTGTGAGCCACAACCTGCTTTACTGTTCAGATGTTCTGTTTATTAAGCTTTATGAAATCAGTAGTTTTAATATTTTTTGTTTTATAATTGTTTAAAGAAGAAAAGATTCCACAGGAGTCAGTGTGTCTCTTATTGGAATGTTCAATGCAGAAAGGCAGTGACAGCACTCCTAGGAGACACACAGGGAAGTGATTTTTTACTATTCTGTAGCAAGCCCATGAGTCTTTGATCTCAATATATGCCTCTTATTAGGCACAGCCTGATGCCAAGCACACCTGGCATTAGGCCTGACTCTGGCCTAAGCCCCACTGCCTTTATTTGGGTGCTCTGGAGTTGTTTCTCATTTGACTTCTGACCTATTTAGACTTACCCTGACCTAAAGCAGTGTGAGCAGATAATGAGGCATTTTTAGATTTATTCATTTCATCAGATTTACACTGGCATGCATGTAGGACCCACACCAAATTTTTTTTTTTTTTTACATCCTACTGACACTTAAGTTGAATTTTGCCCTATTGTGTAGGCATAAAATTCCAGATAATGCTAGCAGGAATTTGGCCAGAGGTTACCAATAGAAACCCAAGCAGTTGGGCTGAGCTGGGTGCATTCAGTGCCTTTAGAACTCTCTATTATTATATTAACTCCTGGAGGTAAAGCTGCCTTCCCAATTCCTTCTGAATGCTACTGAGTCAAAGGAAAATGTACAAGACATCAATGATATTTCTCATGAAAGTATATATAAAATAGTGTTTGAAAGGTTGCACCTATTCTTATCTACTGCTTTAAAGAGATTAACTCACTCCCTCAAATCAGAACCCTTTGGAAAATCTCTTCCATAGTGCTNTTATCAAAACAAATATTTAAACCTGTCATGCTGATACTCCTTAATTATTCTAATAATTTCCTTTTTTTGCCATTCTCTTCCTAATCTGATAAAAGACTTTCTGAAGCCATTAGAGCTTTCAGCTAAAAGTACTGTTCAGGAAGGGTGGCTGGGATGAAACAAAAAATACTTTCCCTGTGGCACAAAATGATAAGATCTTAGCCTGTATTTTTCTCCCACTTGGGAGGAAATCTTTTCTCTTGAGCAGTTATTTTACCCCTCAATATGTACCACAGACATGAGTGACTCTCCTGCAAGGCACAGTGGTTTGAAGTGATAAAAGATGATGAAGCAATCTGACAAAAATAAATATTAAGAAAATGAAGTGCTGTGATTTTCTGTTTCCCCCAGTCGTCGAGAAGCAAGAGAATTAAAAATCTGTGGGACATCTGGAAAGCTTCCCTGGACACTTCAGCTTCAGAGGGTAAAAGATACTGAGAATGAAAGAAATATAACACTGAGAAAAGAAATTATTTTATCTGGAATTAGTAACCACTTACACTCTGGATAAGGAAGTGACAAAATCTTCATGGGAGTGTTTGTGATATTATCCTGCCTGGAAGGTATCCAGAGAAACACCATTTTCTACTGAAACTGTCATGTGATGAGATTATCTGCTGATAAACTCATCCTGGGGTGGGATTGCATTTTGTTATTTCACTGGTGGTTAGAGCTGCAACGCAGCAAGTTAATGGGGAGGAGGATAGAGGAGGTAGCACTGGCTGCCCTCAGACCAAATACTGCCTTGAAGTAAAGCAAGCCTTTAAATCTGTAAGCTTTTGGGGCTTTTTCTTTTTCTTCTTTTTCTTCTTTTTCTTCTTTTTCTTTTTTCTTTTTTTTCTTTTTCCCTTTTTCTTTCTCCTTTTTTTATCCTAGGAAAGGAAAATGTTCAATAAAAATGCCTGCTTTTCATGGCTGAAACACCGCCCTTCACATTGCTGAAAAGTTTCTTTGGGCATTCCTGTTGATGAGAGAAATTTCTGAAAGCTAAACCTGAGACTTTTTTGCACATTTTTTATCCACAGTGACAGTAAAATCAGGCATTGCAGTTTACAGAAGTGCAAGGGATCGTGTAACACAGTAACTTTAGACACACAACTCTGCCTCAGGACCATTTTGTGTCTGATTTATGGGCTCAGTCAGGATTTCAGACCTGGCATGAGGGGTTGATTTAACTCTGCAGCTCCTGCTTGCTGTGCTGGCCTAGGAGTGCTTCTGTTATCTCCCCATTCCTTATCTGAATTCCCAAAGTGACAGAGTTAATAGGACATATGCAAAGATAAGTAGGATATAGTTAATCTAAGTTCATTCTGTCTAAGAAGAACTTTTCCAAACAAGCCAGATGTGGTATGAAAGAGCACTTATTTCCTGGCTATTCTTCAATAGATGGCTGAGATTTCAAAATACATTGCAGAAAAATATGTGGAAGTGATCACAGGGTGGAAGGGTGGGATTACACAAGGGAAATGGAAAACTGCTACTGGAAATTTAAGATATTTCTTTGATCAAATAAAGATTTATAGAACATAGATGCTGTGATACTTCAAGAAAATTGGGAATACAGAAAAACTATCACTGCAGCACTGGGTTGTAGCAAGACCTTTTTCCTGTTAGATTAGGGTTTTAGGAGTGTTAAATCACCAGGAAAGTGAATCATCCTTCTTGCAAGTCAAAAAGCTGTGATGACAAAGATCTTTCCTTCCCCATGAATAAGGCATTCCTCTTGCTTGTAAAGTGTGCAGATTAGTTATCTCTGTTATTTCATTAACCAGTTTTGGGACAACCTGTTTGTTAGTTGGAGGAGCTTGACACTTCACATGAATGTTTACTCGGAGTGGTGACTTCAGGACAACACAGTGGATCCCAATCAAGATAGGAAAAGATCAGAAGATATTTGGGGCAAACTTCATGCAGTTCTCAATTACATTTTCAGAAAGCTTTCCTCTGGATAGAAGTATGTCCCAAAGCTTCTGCAGTAGCAACTTTTATTTCCTTCAAATATGCTGCTGGAGAAGACAGAGCATGGAGCAGATTTGTTTTACACATTTCCATTTGGATTTGCAGACACTCAGGCATTCCAAAGGAGCTTCAGAGCCACTCAGATTCATGCTGTGGCAGCTGAAAATGTCAGCAGTCAAAAGACAAGTCACACTTAAATGCTTATGTTTCGGATCCTGGCAGGTTGTAACCCAAATTCTTATCTCCTCCCTGCCCTGCTGTGCACAGGGATGCATGGAGGTGTCTGTCTCTCTAGGAGAGCTGGGCTGTCAGCTGAGCTCCTGCATTTCCCACAGGGGTTTGCTGGTGAAATGTGACCCCTTATGGAGGATATTTGGCAAGGGGCACCTGGACACTCCTGGCAAAGGAGATCCAGATGTTTGGGCCCCTTCTCTGTGTGTGTCACCTTTTCACTTTATTGCCTGTGGTCAGCAGCAGACACAAGAGCTGCAGGTGCAGGATTAAAGCCAAAATCAATCCCCTAATGGAAACTGGCTCCTGCTCTTCCTCTGTGAAGAAGGAGCTGCCACCTGCCATAGAAGCTGAGCTTGTTTCCTGCTTAAATCAGTTTGTTCAGCCTGACCAGGCCTAGGTTTACAACACTTCTTTTGTACTTTTGCAACTGGAAAATCTGTTTCTCTCCTACCCAATAGAGGATCACAAGTTTGAAAGAAGCCTGCAGGATCATCAAATCCATTTTCAATTGGAAAAGAGCAGTATTAACCCATTCCCTTCAAATGTGTGCTGAGATCCAACTTACAGCCAGTTATTTTTCATCTGCCACCACTGGTCCCAACAGAAGTGACTTCAAAAGACTGCTTCAGGATATTCCTTAGGAAATGCCAACTTATGAAAAGCTAAAGATTTTCAGAAAACTGGAGCTTGATTTCTTGTAAAAGAAATGGTAAAGGAATAGCTACCTCTCTGATGGAGCTTCCCCCCACACAAAAAAAAGTAGGCAATTTTATGTAATCAGAGGAATTAAGAAACTTCAAGTAAGGCACAATATTTTAACTGGAAATTCTTGCTCATCTACATTGGATGTTTAAATGAAAGACAAGGAAAACACTATATAGAAGAGAAAATCTAATTAAAGGCATTCAAAGTGAAATAATCTACCCTGCATGGCTGAGCTGAATATCATAATTATGTGCAACAGATAANTAGAATTGAGGGATGCTGTCACAGGCATTTCAGGAAAGATGTAGCATGAGCTTATTTAACA
>VZUA01042108.1:4847-15924 GCA_013401035.1 Horornis vulcanius
TATGCTTAAAAAAAAAAAAAAAAAAAAAAAAAGGCAGACTGGTTCCTTTGCCCTACTCATGCAAATCCCTCCAAATGCAACCAAGGAGTGTGATGTGCAGCAGATATGCTGTATCACACAGACACAGGCATTGCCTGCATGAATCGGAAAGACTGAATCCTCTAAACAGACTTTCAGCACGTGAGCCTTTATGTGACAGCAGAAAATATAAAGGCAGGGAGAGAAGCTAGTGATCATAAAACTTCCTGGCATCAACTGACACAGCAAGGGCAGAAAGGACACGTCAAATTTTAATATTTCCTCCACAGAAGTGTTTGTTTCTTCCCCACAAACAAAGTGAAGAGGCTTTCTCTGACCATAAACTGTTCAGCAGGCGCAATGCCTGACTTAGTAAAGGCAATTTATGTTCATCTGGCAAAGTTTTCAATTTCCAATCTCCTTTTGCAGGATCACATAGTCTTTACTGCCTAACAAACAGGGAGCAATGGTGGGAAAAGAAGGATAGACTCCAGTCAATACAAAGAATGCCCCTTCCAATAGCATATCTTTTTCCAGGTAGGTCAGATCCTGAGCACCTCAGCCTCCTTGTCAGCTTTTGCTACTGCTGTCTTAGGCCATTTTGGCCCTATGCATCAAGCACCCACCTTGACAGCCACCACACCGACCCTCCTTCAGACAGTCTTCTCCAGAGGCTACATAATCCTTTTGGGAATGGCCTCCAAAACTTGACAGCAATCCCTATTTTAGATTGCTTTAAAATCACTTTTCCACAGGAGTATACAAAAGTACAACCAGATCTGTGTTTCATATATATAAATTGTTAGCCTAACCCAAAATGTGTTCACTGGATTTGAAGAGAGAACTCCCATTCCATTTTACCTTCACAATGCTGCTGGAATGGTTGAATAAAGTGTGGCCCTGCTGCCCATATGCCATTCAGCTTCTGTCTGTCTTTTTGTTTACACTGGGAATACAATAGGAACTATAGTCCTTCCAATGCATCATTTATAAGTGTATTCTACCTCTGAATGTACAGACAGAACTGGCTCTGTGAATGAGCTCTGTGAATATTGCCAAGACACTGTGCTTTGTTCAGCATTATTCTTCACAATAGATACCACACTTTGGAAGTAATTTTAAAAAGGGAATCAAAATAGTGGTACTTTTAGCCTTTGTTTCTTTTATACCACACTGCATTCTCTGTCTCTCACTCAGCTGCTTCTATTATACTGACAAATTAAATAAACCACTCCATTGCTAAAGAGGCTTGGGCGGGCTGGGCTTCGGTACACTGCCGCACGAGGAAGTCGAAATAAACATTTATACCGGTTTTATTCTTAACAAATTTAAGCTAACTTTAGTCAAGCATCCTTTTTTTGTTGGTTTTTACTTTTTTTTAAAGAATGAAAGAAAGAAGGAAAAGGGGAAAGGGGGACATAAAAGGAAGGAGTACTTCAAAATTTTGAGCCGATCTGCAGCATCAAGGGATCTGGCATCTGAAGCAATGAAGTAATGAGAAGCCATGTGTCCAGGTAATGAGCCTGATTTTTTTAGTGCTCCAGTATTTAGAAGCGCTGCAAGTTCATTCCTGCTGTGGGGCCTCTGGGAGAGTGACTCGGTGAGTTACGGGCAAAGTGGTGTGGTACAGACAGGGTCCCTTGCAGAGGCTCGCTGTAAGCAGCTTGCAAACTTCTGCAGCAAACTTTCCACTCGATCCGGGGATTTACCTCTCCTGCTGCAGGCATAGGTCTCTTTTGGAAGGTGTTTGTTCGCATGCTCTTCAGCATACAGAAATACGGGCAGGTGGGGGAGCGCTGAGAAAAGTGTGTTGGATGGCAAGGGCAGGTTTCGCTGATTACAGGTGTATATTGTATCTGTAGATAGATGGGCAGGTAGAAAAATGTGTTGGTTTGTCATTTGGCTATAGAATCATATTCCCACTGCACGTCCTGTAAAAAGAGAAATAAGAAAATGGCGATGGAGTGGCAATGTGGCCTTTACCTCCATTCAAGGTGCTTTCTGACTTCGGGCTCTTTTCTTCAGCAGGCAGTAAACAGAGAGGAGAACTGGGGAGCAACTTGTGGTGTTCTGCTTGTGTGTAGATTAAGTGTGAAAGGCCATCTTTCACATTTGCAAGCGCCGGTGCACTGGTGGGGATGTACGCTGTTTATAGAGGTTTGTCCATATAGTCCAGTATTCTTGAAAATACTGTCAAACAAACACCATTATTTTCCCAAATGTGATCAGATTAATGAGCACAATGTTGCCTGGGTTAGGTCTGAAAGCTCCTCCTGTACTCCTGGACTAGCTGTGTGTGAATAATGCAGGACGAGTCTCACCCTGCCAGTGCCTTTCCCCTCCTCTCCTAACAAAGCAGACATTTACAGGCAGGAGTCTGAGCTAGGAAGGGAACTCTCTTTTTTCTTTTCTTTTTTTTTTTTTCTTTCCTTTTTTTGGGAGTAGTTGTTTTAAAGGATCTTAGAAGTGGTCAGCTTCCTTCTGAAATCGGCACTAAATGCCAGCCATGGGCTGTGAAAACCTGAGGTTCCATTCCGAGGCAGGGAGGCTGTGAAACAGGCTGGGACCGCTCCAGCAGGGATGGCCTTTGGCGGTCAGGTCAGGCAGGAAGCACTTGGCAAGGAGTGATCAAGGCTTATTTTTTATTACTAAAGAAAGACTTTTTAAAAGGGGGGAAGGAAAGAAAACCCCTCAGGTGAAATTTGCTTCTATTGTCTAGCAAAATTCCCTTTAAATTGTCCCCAGGGCCATCCAGCCTCCTTGCAATTCCCCACTCCCGCCTCTGTCAACGCCAGCGGCGGGGGGGAGCTCCCTAGAGAAGGGAGCGGGAAAGCTGAAGGTCAGGGTTACCCACTGTGGCATGACTTTTAAGCTAAAGGGGGTTTTATTTCTCTTGTTGCCGTGTCAGGTTTAATTTGGCCTGCATTATTCCAAAAGGGTGGGCCTGCTCATGACAGGAGGGGGTTAAATGGGATTACAAGCTTTAGAGGTTGTCAGCAGTCACTGCTGCCTGGGGATGTAAAATTGCGATTTAATGGTCAGCTCTATCTGTATAGTATCAGTGGAAATCTGCTGTTTTCAGCAGCTTAATAGGCACTGTGTTTTCAGGAGGGGCCGGTTTTGGGGGCGAGGGAGGCCGGCGGGGAGAGCTGGCGCGGGCAGCCCCTCCAGCGGGGCCGCGGTCAGCGGCCGGGCTGCCCGCTCCCGCACGGGGCTCAGCTCCCTGACGGGAAGCGAGCAGCCCTCGCCCCGGGCCGGGCCAGGGCACACACAGCGAGGGGAGGGCCGGGAGGCGGCTGCAGGGACAGACGGGCCTGGCAGGGAGGGGCGGCGGCGGCTAGAGGAGCCCCGGGTCGGGGTTGTCCGTGTGTGGGTTGTGCGTGTGCCGGGGGCGGGGGGTGAAACATGCTGAGGGCAGGCGGAGGAGCCTGGCCGGCAGACACCGGCATTGTCTGCTCGCGAATGAGGGGTCAGTCCGGAAAGTTCAGGATTAGTAAATCTAATATCCTGTCAAAATTCTCATGGTAATGAGCCGCGGCCGGCGGAGCTGGCGGAGCAGCCCCGGCCCGTCGCTCCCCGCCAGCCTGTTTGTGAGCAGGAGATTGTGTTGCGCTGGCACGGGCCGGGCCCGGAGAGCGGCGGGGCCCCGCGGTTCTCGGCCGGGGAAGCTCGGGGTCCTCTCCGATGGTTCTTGCTCGTTCCCAAGCCCTCCCTGCAGCAGCTTGGCCTCAGTGACAGGAGTGGTCTGCGTTTGGATTTTCGTCTTTCTTGCAGTATTTCCCCTACAGTCGGGGCTTTTGGCATAAAAAATCAGGGAAGAGAGGAGAAATTGTGATTAACCATACATATATTGCGTTATAAAAGGTTTTACAAACGGTTTTTCTCTAATTTACAGGGACGGTAAGTTTAAAACGGCAGACAGGAGGAGATAGGAAGAAACCACAGTGCAAGCCAGAAGCATTGCAATAAATAATAAACTGTGGGCCACAACAGTATTTTTGAGCTCACATATAATATAAAAATACAGTTTCTAATCAAGTAACAAAAAAGATGGGGGAGGAGAGAGAGGAGGGGAAAAAAAGAAGGAGGGGGGAGAGAAAGTTCCTGTGCACTTTGTTCAAGGTTCTGCACCTCTCTAAGCAGCTGTCACATCCGTACATTATGGTACATTGAATCTGAATGAGGCTCTCCACATCAAAACCTTGCATCCATTATGATATCATCTCCTGCTCTAAGCTGTAATGCTTATTAATTCTGCACCCATACTCTCCAAGCTTCAGCAAATGTATTCCATCAGCCTAGCATTTAATTTAATTAGTACAGCTGGGCTCTCATTCTCCTTTCTGTGTCAGAGGTATTGTCAGCACGTTCTGCTATAACACAATTACTGATTGCTTTTAGATAGGCAGAAATATGATTAGGGTATTGGGTGACTGTATCATAAGCCTTATTAGATTCATTTGAAATCTGGAGATAAATAGGAAACTTTTATTTGCAGTGTAATGAGATTATGCTTATTAGGCCAAGGCCTCACAACCTTTTGCAAAGAACATAGTGTATCACTAGGATTATACTCTGGAACCACACTTTTTGCTCATAGCATCCAAGCAATTTCTCAGCAGCTTTGAGATTTAACTGTTGTAGCCCTGTACACATTTTAGAATTGTTTTCTGGCTCAGTGGCTTTCTCCTTTCACAGAGTGTGTGCACCTTCCACCATGCCTTTTCTTCTGCTTAAACCAAAAAGTCAGGAGGATGTTTTTCTCAAAAGAGGAAAGGTATTTCAGTGAGCTTTGAATATGTATGGATAAGTAAACATGCCAATGTATTGGGGAGAAAAGTTTTTGCCAATATCAGTCTTTTGTCTTTTTTTAACTCTTTATTCCTTCAGAAGAAAGCTACAAAAATTTTTAATGCACAGCAATTTTCAGAAGATAAAAAACTACTGTTGAGATACTTTGGAGGTTGAATCTTGAGATAGAAATAATGAGTTAATTTTCTTGTGTAAAAACAATGGAAAGTCTGCACATTTCATGTCACTTCCAAAGAGTGCATTTAAATCTTAATGTATACATCACAACCTTTTGTGTTACACTAGCCTGACAAAACATATGACACAGTGTTTGAGAAGCAAGTATTACATTTTTAAAAGTTCATTTATTACAAGGATTCAGAATTCTGATCTGGTAATTTCCCTGTAACAATCAAAGGTACAAACAACCTATCACTGACTTGACAGGTTATAGAAAGGAGTCCATCAGTTTTAACATTGGTGTCAAATTTAGGTTTCATTCTCTTTCTGTGTAAGTTTTGCTGCGAACTCCAGTGGGAGCAAGATTAGGCTCTTACTGGATCCCTTTCCTTTAGGAGTAGTATTACCCAGCATGGAAGCATTTTGTAACTGAGTGTTGCAAAACCCTGAACCTAGTTTTGTATTCCTTGTTACATCATATGGATTTATGCTATCATGGTATTTTTACTTGCATTTGCCTAGCATTGAAAGCATGTTGCAGAGGCTGGCTCGTTTCTGTCATTTGCAAGATCCATGTTGTATTGTTTATCCCAAATATTTTATACCCAAAAATTTGCAGTACTTTAAAACTGGTATGGGAATGAGCTTTAAAGAGTCAGGGAGAAAGTTCTTAAAGATAGCATTTCTGTATTTCTCACCTAGTTACCAAGGGAGCGTCCAGAGAGTAAAACTATTGCCACATCCCAGTGGACTCCTGAGTGCGACCTTCCCAGCCCTGTCTCCACTAGTTCTTCTGCAGGCACATCGTTGTGCAGTTCTTTGTGATTCTCTAACTGGAGAATCTCATGCTGTAGCTACACTTTTAACTTTCATGGGTAGGAATATGAACCAGCAATGGCTACTGGCTTGCCTCAGGAGCCACAGTATGTATACCTAAGCAACAACAGCAAAAAGTTATTCCAGAGGAATGCTTCTTTAATTGGGAGACCTCAGTGCTTTGCAAAAAGAGAGGGATCATGCTCTTCATGTTAGGTACAGGCAAGCAGAGGCACAAAACAATGAATCACTTCTAATTATATATCTAGAAGCAGCAACCTTGCTAGTGCAAGTCCACTAAAAAATCAAATACTGAAAATCTTGCATTTGCACTACACGTAAGAAACAATTTTATTATTGTGTAGCTCAATAAAGAGAGATGCCACTTTAAATCAGGTGTAGTTTGGAAAGAGGCGATTTTTCATTTAGTTTTAGAGGACTAAATATCTAGTTTCTTTCTGCCAAAAAAAAAAAAAAAAAAAAATGGCATNACAATTTTCCAGTATGTTACTTCAAGAAAATATTTTAAAATGTGTTATAATTGCTGTATGTGAGAATGAACTGGTGGTCCTGTTCATTTGTCCCCCATCACTATCATCCTGATTTGCAGTGAGCAACAACGTTATTCACATGCTCAGATTACACACATGCTTCGGTGCTCTGCTGGATCAAGGCCTAATTGACACCCTAATTGACAGGCTCAGTTGAGAGACTGAAGACTAAATTGGGCTTGGAAGCTGAAATGTGATGTATGTTTTTACCCTCAGAGGTGGTTTGTCCAGGCTGTGTTTGAGATGTGTTACCAAATAATGTGTTCCACCTTCTGCTGTAGCTTTTGTTGCGTTTCTTTTGTCGCCAGATAGAGGACTTCAGCTGCTGGGCAGAAAACTCAAATAAATATGTTAGACCAAACTAAATTACATGTTGGATGTTAAATTGAAAAAACAATTTTGCAGTTTTGTCTTTAGTCTTTCTAAAGCAAGTTTGTTAAAAGAAACACTAACAGCCATTTATTTAAAACCAGATGATTAAATTAGTGTAACTAATTGTTAGATTTTTTTCCATATAGGCTCAAAGGTAGAATCACAACAGAAGTAATTAGGGTAATTATTAAGGTCTTTATTTAATTCAAAGCCTCATAGAATATTGCATATTCATTCAAGTGATCTATATTTCCTACTAAAAAAATATAACATTTTCTCAAAGCTTTCATTTACAGGTATGTTTTTGGTAGTGTCATTTTATATGGTATCATGTCATCTTGCTCTCTTTTTACTTTGACGTGTTTGTTCACAATGGCAATCAGAGGGGAAATGTTACTGGTAATTTCTGTGTGCACTTCTAACCCCCAAATATTTGTAGCAGTCATTTTCCTAAGGCGTTTGAGAATTTGAATATGGGGCGTGAACTTGCCTTGATCTCTTAGCAGAATGTGCTGTGTACATTAAGATACCAAAGCTAAGCATATTTATTTACTCCTAAGGAAAATGCAGTAAGACGTTATTTATAGAGTGACTGAAAAATTGAGGCAGTGCTTGCACCCTATTACTGAAAATAAAGGGAGGAAAACCTAGCTCTGTTTCATACCTTCTTCTTTTCAAGACTAGTCTTTATAAATTGCAAAGAAAATCTACAAAAGAAATGTTTGTGAGCTTTACTGTGGAGAGGTTCTCAAAGGCTGTAAACTGAATTTGTATCAGAGAATTCTGAGGGAAAGAGAAAAACCAGCTTTGTGGACTCAGTTCTTACATGTTACTAATCACACAGGACACAGAGTGGCAGGATGTCTTCCAATATTTGTTGCTGGCACATTACACTCACCATCTTTACAGGGCAATTGGACTGGTGTGGTCTCCTCCTGGATGGATTTAATTCTTGGATTTAAGTCCAGATTCTTGTCTTGGTAAAGCCAGGTGTTTCTCTTGAATTCCTAAAATGCAAAATTGTGTTCAGACAGAAAATAGTGTTGCTTGCTAAATAGCAAGTACCATTTTTCCTTCTTGTATTTTGATACTGCTGTAGCACTCAAAGAGTATGCACTGTATGTGTATTTGATGGAAACAAATGCAAATAGGACCAAAATTCTCTCTGTCAGATCCCTTACCACTGTAATGATAAACTATTGGAATATTGTTGGTGCCATTGTTTAAATAGATACATTCCACACTAGAATTAAAAATAGCAGTTATAACATTTTTCATTCTCTTTTTTATTACTGCAAAAGTACACTAGTGATGGTAGCAATACCTAATTCACTAAATTTACTTGTACAATGGTAGATGCGTAATGCCTTAGTATGGATCCAGCTGTTATGGTCTGATGATGGCTTGCGAAGTTAAGAAAAGTTGATGCACTGTGGAGCTGGTGGAACAACTGAGTAATGAGGAAAAGAAGTTGATACAGCCATAAAGAATGGAGTGAACATGGGTTTTGACTGGTAGCATCACATTTGGAATAATTACAGCTCTGCATTTTAAAGTCATATTTGCATATGTGTTGAACTTTACATTTTACCCCCATGGACATTTTTTTTTCCCCCACAAAATGTTATAGCCCTTCTTATTTGTGACCATTTAAGTGGACATTGATAAAGGAGAAATAATGCAGGCTCATTGCTGCACTACTGGGAGTATTGAGATGATGTAGGCGTCTGCTGGAAGACAGAAAACAAAGGGTCACTCTGCTAAAACCTTTTGGCCAAATGACTGCACATGTGCTCATGTGTTAGGACTCACCATTTTGTTGCTTCTCCACAATTCCAGAAACTAATTAGAGAAAAGAAACCTTCCTTTTTTGCCCCGCCTCCAATTGAGTTTGATAAGCCTTGCTCTCTCTGTAGTACTCTTCCATGCTTCTAGCAATGTCCTAGGACAGCCAGGTAGGACTAGCTCTGCTGACATTGGTAGAAATTTTCCATCTAGACCCTGTTTCTCTCACCCTCCCTTCCAAAAATGGTGCACCATTTCCACATTTAAAATTACCAGTGGTGTTATGAAAAGGTGCTGAGAGAAGTTGCAGTGCAGCAGAATTTAATCCCCTCCTCACCATCTTGCATTACAGTCAGGATCTCATTCAGCTTTAGGGATGTGCATTTCCTTACCTGATAGTCAATTACTTTACAAATTTATGTGAAGCTGATTTCAGAAGAAAGGCCTCACCTCTTATAAGAAAGGTAGACTTGGTCTTCTATCATGTCATGGCACTGAATTGATAACCTATGTCACAGAGGTTTTACAGATTCTCAGATTCATTTCTAAGGGTAAAGGAGTTATTTGGTCACAACCATAATATAGAATGTCTTTGCCTTCAGGCATTTTTGACATGCATGTACTTTGCCGTGGGCAAAGAAAATGTGAAAACTTGGATAAAAATGATGAAATTTTGTAAAATTGCTGTTAGCTTTTACTTGCCTTTGGTTTCTATTATTTACTGGCTAATATTCAAATAATGCATGACAACTTTTCTTTTTGTTATTTTGGGTTTTTTTGGTTGGTTTTTGTTTTTGTTTTTTTGTTTGTTTGTTTGTTTTGTTTTTTTCCTTTCAAGATCCTTTTCTAATTCTTAGCTTCTCTGCAGCAATTTTTGGGATGGACTGTGTCATTAATATTCCTACAAACCCTCTGCAGATTAAAGTTTAGTGTATTTGAGCCCTTACAGATAGCCTTTTTTTTTGTCCAATGCAGCAGCAGCAACCTGAAAATCTAGGTTGATGGAGGTCATCTGTTGTGTTATATGAATTTTCTCTGCTCTTTCTCTCCATTTCAGTATTTAAATATATTAATTTCTTTCATGTTGTCTTCCACAATTTTTTATACTTGCAGAATATTATGGGGGTTTACGATGAACACTTCTCTTCCCCACTGCTTTCCTGTGGAAAACAAACAGGAGGGTTAAAACTGTATTTCTTGCTTCCAGTAACTGAGTCCTGGATTCTGTTGCTGAGACTGAATATAACAGGGTACACGGTGAGTTTATTTCTGAGCACAGAGCTGCAGCAACTACATCTTGATTAAGAAATGCCACTAAAAGCCAGAAGACTTATATTTTGTTCCAGTCTTTGATTTTTATTTTCCCTTTGACCTGGACAGGAGTTCTGAAATATGACTGCTGGTTTGTTTAGAAATCTTACCAACACTTGAATACATCTTCTGGGATGGATGTTGTGTTGCAAAGATATCTGAATATAGCTGCTACTTATGTTAGCCAATGTTCATAAACCAACTCCCCAAACAAAATATAATTTATTAAAGATGGGTTTGTTGGTATAAATGTGCATATGCATAGAAACAAAATCATATTCCAGAGCAAAATTTAGTATCTGCTATTTACTCTACAATGTCTGATAGCATCCATCTTCTGAGTAGTTGTCGGAGAAGGGAGTACAGGTGACCTTGCCCCATAAGTAACAGCTGTGTTAATTACCCACTACAGCCTTGNTCAGAGTTTAGCAGTCAATGAAGAAAATTACACAGGGAAAGCAAAAAGGATGCTTTGGAAAATGGTATGATTTGGAGCTGATAGGATAGAAAAACCATGCCTTGTGTAAGAGGAAAGAAATTTCATAGGTTGATTCTCAACCATGTTGTGTTCTGTTGTATCACCATAGGTCAATCATCTTCATGTTAGTCAACATCATGAAACTTCATTACTGGGGCATCTGCTCCTTGTCTAGGGAGTAAAAGTGTTGGACTTAGAATTCCTTGGGGTCTTTTGACACATCAAAAGATGTTGGCGTGAGTCCAGGGAAGGGCCATGAAGATAATTAGAGGGATGAAGCAATTCTCCTAGAGGAAAGGCTCAGTGAATTAGGATTGTTCAGCCTGGAAAGGAGAAGGCTTTGGGGTGACCTAATTGTAGTCTTCCAGTATCTGAAGGGAGGCTGTAAGAAAGGTGAAGAGAGACTTTTTAAAGGGCATGTAGTACATGACAAGGGGGAATGAAATAAAATTGAAGGAGAGCAAGTTTAGATTAGGCATGAGGAAATAATTCCTTCCTGTGAGGGTGGTGAGTCAATGGTACAGGTTGCCCAGAGAAGCTGTGGATGCTTCATCCCTGGAAGTGTTCAAGGTCAGGCTGGATAGAGCACTGAGGGACCTGAATGGTGTCCCTGCCCATGGCAGAGTCATTGGAACTAGGTGATCTTTAAGACCCCTTCCAATTCAAGCCATTTTATGATTCTACAATATGTAACATAAGGAACTAAAATAGAGTCCTCACTGCCATTTACTTCCATAGCTATCCTTAGTCATTGTGAAGAAAAAACTCCAGAAGT
>VZUA01042113.1:810-21729 GCA_013401035.1 Horornis vulcanius
ACTAGAAGAATGCGTGCGTCTATTTTTGCCAGTACTTGGGCTACTTCCTCTCTTGATTCCTGCTACGGTGCCTCTCTTGAGAAGAAAAATTATGTAAAGCAGCAGTTAATTTTATTCCTTCCAGGGTACCACTGCACCACTAGCCCTGCTGAGTATGTGACTGCTCAAACATACTGACCACCCATAACTTTTATGTTATTTGCACATCTCTTTGAAAACATCAGTCTGTCTTGGAAGCTGTGTGAGCAGGCTGTGAGGCCTGCTCCCTACCCTGATCTCCACTAGAAGAGGGCAGCATTCTGTTTAGGATCAAAGGTACTGCTTCCATCAATACCCAGATCAAAGACTGGTTGTAGGCCATACTCAAATGGGAGTCTGATAAGCTCTCTTAGGAACTTAAAGAAGTTCTCAAAGAATGAGATTTTCAAAGCCCAAAGCAGGAAGGATATAATCTGGAATACATTTTGAAAAACTCTGTTTAGGTAAGGTCTCTATCAGGCAAGCACTCTATACAAGCAAGTATTAGCAGCTACAACACATTCCTATAAAAAATCTGATTTATACAGGCACTTATATCATATCTCTCATGTGGCAAAATTATTATGTAAGAATGTTGGGCAATGTGATCTGGAGGAAGTGGAGAGATTACATGACTGTGACTATGATGTGAAACAATGCAGAAAATTTCCATGCACTGAGATAAACTATAATGTCCCTTGAATTTCATCCACACTGAAAGACACAATTACAATTACTATTTCAAGCAGCTAGCCTGAAAAACATTTTTTTTACATGTCAGTAAAACAGAGGTGTCTTCCACACAACCTTGAGAATGGACAACTTGCAGGACCTCATGTAGGATGTCCACATCTTCCATACATTACACCCGACAGATGTATTTCAGAAACCATTCCCAGAAAACCTGCAGCTGCACTCATCTTTTCTTGCTCACGCAAAGGGACAGATAATAACAATTCTCTAGAATTAGAGAATTAGAGCTGGCCCAGAAAAAGAAAGAAGAGTGCTTCTGTCCAAACTTCCTCACGTTTTGAACTTCAGACGGAATTTTACAAGCAAAGAAAATCAAAAGAGATGCTCAGGATAAACATTGTTCCCTTGTGATAAACAAAGTTCAAATGCTGGATTTGGAGGGCTAGAGGGAACAGCATAACAAGTACACTGGTCAACTATGTAAAATTTTGCATAAGGGTGCTACATTCATCTTACGGATATTTTCATCAATGTAGTACATCTTGTGGGCAATGAAAGAGTAAGACTAATACGTATCTCAAGAACTTTCAGGCTAAATAATACTGCTTTTCAAGTACCTTCCCTGAAGTATTTTTAAACATCAAACAATTGGTTCTTGAGATCTGATAAAAACATGGTAGGCATTGAGTTATTACAGTATAATAGAGTTTTTTGTACCACTATGTCTTTTAGCTTTACATGACAGTATTAATGACTTTAAACAAGCTTTTCATTTCTAAACAACTGCGAAAAACCAGAAGGTTACAGGATGCCTTACTATTTCTTTCCTGCAAACAGATCACAAGGAGCCATTTTAGCTTACTGCACAGATTTCTATGACACCCCACATCAATAATTTACTTTTTAGGGATGCGATAGGATTGTTACAGAGAAACAAAGCCAGGAAATTCCTACAGCTTTATTGTCTTACTGAGTTACCAAATGATTATAGGAATTCTGTAAGTGGCACAAGACAAACTGAGGAGTAAAACTGATTCACTGTATTGGAAAAAAAGGAAAGGAGAAATAGTAAGAATAGGTGGTTATTTCATAACTGGCAACCACCTACTGGGATAGGAACACCAGGAAACAGTACTGGAAGAGGCTCTCCAGGGAACTGGCCATGGTACCAAGTCTGTCAGAGTTCAAGAAGCATTNATCCTCTATGATTACAGATATCACCGTGCTTCTCTTAAGGAAATCAGTATCAAAGAATTCCACAAGTGACTTGGTCTTTACTTTTTAAGCTGTCTGAATTTACTGAAGCATTAAACAGTGCGCTCACAGTTATTCTGAAAGATCTTCATTCTCTTGGCAATACACTTTACCTAAATTTTTCTACTATAATGGTGATATCCCTATTATAATAATTACAGCATGATCACACAAGTTTCCTAAAATGTTGGATGCAGAACTAAAATAACGTTTTGAAGGGTAATTGCTTGCACATTCTAACAAACTAGGTATCACAAGCTTTACCACACCACACTTCAATCACTATTCTTCTTCTCTGTCAAGGACAAAAGCTATTTTAATTGTCGCTTACCAAGAAATATGAAGGTTCTTAATTAAGGTCATGATTCTTTCCAATTAATAAGAAGCAATATTAGGAATTCACAAAAATGTTGACAACAGAGAAAAACAGGGAAAGTGTAAAATAATCAGGTTGGTATGGAGTAGTAAAGGCATAATGATTGCAGAAAGGATAGATTTGCATGGGTTGCCACCACTGCCTACCTCCTCCTAACTTAAAAGAACTTTGAAAATAAAGGGAATTAACCACTTTTGCATGAAATAGGCTTCTCTGATTGCCATCTACAGACACTGTTTAATTTACAGCTGTTTAATTTCACTTACTGATGCCTCCTACATTCTGGGAACCTGTGGGACTTCAAAAAGAATAGGAAAAAATGCAGAAGGCTTGATCTCCCTTTAGCAGGAGGCATTGTCAAGTTTTTTCATATGCAAAAGAACCAGCACAAAACATCAATTGCTTCTTTGAAGGCTCAAGTATTCCTGACCAACAATTGTAATGAGGACATTTAAATGTTGACAATAAAGAGATTTAAAGAGCAGTTTAAAGAAAACAAGAAACACCCTCTTTTCCATACAATAATCACCAATAAGCCACTGCAGCAGTGATATTCTAGTCTTTAAAGGGAGCTACAAAATGGAAAAACACACACTGAATAGGTGAAGAGAGAAGAACAATAACGTCTCTTTGAAAGGATTTAAAGTGGGTTTATATTTCCCCCAAATTAGCAAAACAATACTAGACAAAGTAATTTACAACTCCAAAAAAACAATTAGCTTATTGTTCTTATGTAAACACTGAAAAGCATTCCTTTCAAAAATCTCAAATTCTCCAAGCTGTTAAGAAAACCAAATAACTATGCAAATGCCTCAAATCTCAAACAACCCAAACAAAAGTACAGAAGAGCACTAAGACAGACAAACAGCAATTACTACAAATCACACTTGAAGAGCTATCTCAGTCAAAGCAAAGGTACTGGGGGTCTTGTTTCTGAATACCAAGTTAAAAAACAGGAACAAAGTAAGAGAAAAACCTCACTGCATTGTACTACTACATTTTCACTGTTTGATAGTTTTATGCATATCAATCCTCCTTCCCAGGAGTTGCTATTCCCCAAAGGTTTAATGAAGAAGCCTTTCAAACTGTCCAGTGCTCTGACCACGACTGACACAGACCCCAATGGCCTCTTCTTCCTTATTTCTTCTTTTAAAGTATGGGGACTAAACTGTTCTAGTACAGAAGTGGAGTTCAAACTTGTTTGACTCCTCTATTATTTCCAGGCCTTTCTGATATCCCAGGTCTCATGCCCTTCATTCTTGTGCCTCTGTGTACCTCGAAGGCAAAAAGGCTAGGTCATGGAAAATGGGAGAATGAACTCAAGAGAGGAGCAACAGGGACATTCAGGCATATCTGCAGAACTGGAGGCAGTGAATGTGGGCACACAATCCAAGTATACACTTCTGCTTGTAGGAAGGGAACCAAATGCCACAGGCTATGGCCTTTTATAAAGTTGATTCTCCAGACTTGTGAAATCACAGGGAAAAAACCCCAACCACACAATACGGAGAAAATACCTAACCTCACTTAGAGAAGTGAGTCTTAGCTTTTAGGTGTTTCAATAAAACTTCTCTTATTGCTAACTGCATCACCACAACTAAAACCCACTGCTCCTCAAAGAGAACACATACTTCTCCCGAACAAGTTGCTCCTGAAAGTCAAGTCATACATACCGGAAGGGATCAGATACTCCACACAAATAGAAAGATTTCATTTACATTCATTCACAGTTGCCATTTCCACCTGAAAGTACTCTAGCCTTTATAAACACAATTCTGTATGCTTCTACACCTGTGCTTCTTTTGCTCCCCTGGATTCACCCAGACCCTTATCCTCCTTCCTTTACTTGCAGAGAAGAGCATGTAAGTAGGCTCTCATAGCTTTCCAAAGCTGGAGGCTGATAGCATCAAAGCACCATCCTCAAGAACTCTTTTTTGTTGAAGTGGCATCTGGCAACAGGATTTTGTATGCAACAGTGCCATCTTCAGTTCCTTGAGGAAAACTGCTTTACTGAAATATAACGGCTGTAAAGAGGAAAAAATGAACCATAAATCGGCCCAAGAGGTGCTACGGTGCTATTCCTTCATCCAAAAATGCAAAGCTGATGTCTTCAGCTAGTATTAGAAGAGCAGGTCCTACTCTGATCTCAGTTTTGGTTCCATGACCAGCCCACAAAAATCTTAACTGCAGCAGAGGAAGTCTCCCATTCCAAACTCCTTTGTGGAGATGTTAAACTGTTAAGAAAACAAGTAAAATAACAACTTAGCTAGAGGTATTATTTTGGACAGTAATAAGGCTGGACTAATGAATTTTTCATATTTGCTCACTCTCAGAAAGCACTACACTGTTTTTATTAAATGGCAGTAAAGGTCCCTCAGCTAACTTAATACTATCAAATAATGTATTTTTCCAGCATCACATGCAGAATGTATACAGCACCATCTACACATACTGACAGCCATTTATCTACAACACTGGGCAATCTTTCTTGCATAGTCTCAACATTTCAGTTAGTTGTTCTAGATAAAAAAAAAATCATGCTCCACTATACACACACAATCTTCCATGTCTGAAGAGCAATTTAAAAGCCTCATGATGAGTTCATAATGGATAACTCTCTCTGAAATGATCACAATAGAAAAACCTTATCCTTATAAACAAAACATAATAAGAACATCTGTTCACCCAGTGCTTAGAAATAAAATATATCACATAGTGACAAAATAGGAACTGCTTGTAGAGATCCAAATTTTAGACTTCCAAATTTTAATCTTCTGACTTTGTAGGATTCTGTTGTAAAAAGCAAAGATTAAACAACTCTTTGCCTCACAGTAATTCTGTAGGTTCATCTTTCCTCATACCTTTTGCACTTATAATCTTCTGGATTAAACTGTATATTCATGATTCCATAATTGCTTTCATCACCTCCCACAGGAACCAAGATAGGCTTGGTATCATCTTCCATATCTGGTGACTATGTCTCCTTTTAGATTCTTTCAGTTACTCTAGCCTGAAAAAAAGAAAAAAAAATTAAATGAGTCCACTGCAGTTAAGCAAAATTATGTCTCTGCTATAAATTTAACACTGGTAGAGTCCCACAGTTTCAGAAGTTCCTGAGGTGAAAAGTACCAGTAGTAACTTCAACATGCTACTTGAGAATCCTCATTCCATAATGTAAACATCATGAGCATGTACAGTGGGAACAATATTTTTTTAAAATACATTGTCCAGCCCTTAATCTCTTTCAGCATCACAAGACAGTATGAACAGAACGCAAATTTCTAATGTGTAATGGTGCTGCTGAGAACAAACTATCTGTTATAAGAGCTACTCTCTCACTAAATTGCTTCAAACTTTGCAGCAGACACATGTGCAGTTTATTCCAATTCCAATACATTTCCCATAATAAGGATCAGATTATTGCAGTCTACTGTGTCCAGGTCTTTTGAATAAAAGATAATAAATGGTTTAATAATGCATTAATAATAACTATTATAAGCATTTAGACCACTCCTCACCGAAGAGTGGGGAGCAGATAGCTTTTAAACTAATGCATTTCTACTCAGATTGAATTACAGGCCTCACATGGGACTTGCTGTGTTCTTGTGTGCAGCTGAACAAACATAATGGCTTAACCGCTCTCATCCCTGCTGTCCTAGGGTGATTTTATGATGTTTGTATCCCCAGCTGTCTGTTCTGGTTATTCTGGATTTAAGTTCTGCACCTTTAGGACTGGGTCCGAGAGCGAAGGGGCAGAAAGAAGCACGCAGTTTGTTTGCAGACACTGCACTTGCTCCCCCGCATTCTCTCTCACCACAGCAGGGAGAGCTCTCCTTTGCTCTCAGTTTTTAGCTAGCTGAGGCAGAGAACTTCCCCAGACTGTGGCTGTTCTTTTTCTTGGAGCTGTTCAGCCCTTCTCTGGACTGAAAACCCAGGAAAACACCGGGAGCTCACACGTGTCGCCCACCGGGGCCGGTCGCGGCATTTTCCAGCGAGGGAGGGACTGATGAGAGACTGAGCGAGCTGAGCTACACCCCACAACAAGGACATCCGGAGTTTCTCATCTCTTCAGAACAGCAAGAGGTTTTATTGTGTAATATTATTCATTTTTTTATGCTTGTGAATACTTTGCTTTTAAATAAACAGGTTTTTTTTCCACTTTTCTCCAAGGAAATCTTTTCCCGAACCAGTAGGGGCTGCTTGAATCTGCATTCTAGAGGGACCCTTTTGGAGGTTTCCTCCCAAATTTGCCATAAACCAGGACGCCTGCTATCTCCTGAAGAATTCATCAGGCAGGACCTCTTCAAACAAAAAATATCAGAAGCCAGGACACTTTCAAACAGCAATGGTAGAGGTATCTGTTCTTTCACCATTTCAGAATGCTTTAAAATGTTAAGCTGATTGAAAGACAGATGACCACCAGAGCAGGCACAAGACAAGGAAGGGTAGTGCTGGATGTTTGAAACCCGGAATGGCAATGGAAGAAAGTAAGATAAAAAGAATAAGGTGTGTATCATCCTTCTGCATCCTCAGAGAAATACACCATAAAGGCCCAATCTTAGAAATCACACGAATACAAGTTAAGCACTGACATAGCTTTACCCCTTCCTAGATGCATTAGCTTATCCTGCTAATACCTTCCATTAGCTTATCCTGCTAATATCTTTGGCAAAAAACAAACCAAAATGAATCTGAAGGAGAGGATGACAAAAGAAGTTACCGGTTTTCAACCACATCTACTCTGCCCAGTTGAAAAAACTGCTGAAGGAGGCATGAGAAAACACTGATGGACAATGTGGCAGGAACTGCAGAAGCATTAAGACTGGCTCAACCTGCCAAGGAAGTGCTTTTCAGAAGATAGACACAGGTAATGGCTCTCTGCTCTCAAGGGGAGGGGATCACTCAAGGACCCAGTTTATGGAAATTGTACTGAAAGTTCAAGTCCTGCTTTGACAACTCAGTGGCATTTATGCGATCCCATACTGAACTGGACAAGAAAAAGTGACACAGATGAAAATTAACCATTCTTTCTTCTGCTTTAAACCTAGATCAGTGATGAGTCTGGGGCTTGTTCTCTGTAGGCTTGCATGCCTGTGTGAGGGAGGGGAGAGTGCCATAGAAAACATTTCATCCTGCAGTACTGACAGATTTCTCCTAGTTTCAATATCCATTACTAGATTTGAACAGTAACTAAGTTTAAAGGCATGAGTTTGAGTTAAAAGGCACAATTGTATCTTGGTCACTATCTCTTTGAGAAGATACAATATGCAAGTGGTAATAAGGCAATCTTAAGAGACTTGCACTTGCTGATGGCATACTTTCTCCTACTTAATTTTTGCTGTTATAGTCCCTAACCTTTATTTCTCTACCTTTTTCACTCTAAGGGATCCTCTTACCACCCTTAACTTACTGATTCCTTCTTTTGCCACTCCAGCCTTCTAAAAAGCATCAGTTTTGATTCCTTACCCTGAAGTTCTTCTCCACAATACTGCTTCCGGTTTTTTGGCCCCAGCTAAACATGCTCTTATCCTTGTCAGCTCCTCTGGTGATGCTTAGTGACTGGATTTCTGCTCCTTATGTTCCTTCTATTTTCTGTCTCTCCTATACACTGTCAAAACTGCTTTCCCAACCCACCTTTACTAAGCACTACTAACGAAGAGGTACCTTAGCTCACACCAATATTTTTACTTCCTTTCATGTGATATGCTGTTCCTCTCCAAACACTTGTTTACAGATTCCCTTTTGCACACTTCTTTTCTACTGCTTCCTCTTATTTTTCTACAGCTCTAGCTTTCTGCTTTCTCTCTACTGATGCCCTTCCAGTTAAAATTCACCCTGGTGCACATCAGCTTCCTGCAACAGCTAAATACTTCTGAAACAAAACCACAGGCCCCAGACATTTCACACACTGCTACAGGCACAGTCCTCTGCCATTCCCATTAAAAACTGGTATTACCTTCTCTTAGTCTATTCTATTCTTTCTCAACTGAACATCCTGTATTCATTTTATGGAAAGACAAACCTAGGTTTGTGTCAAACGTGATCTCCCTCACTCGTTCTGCATTTGCATCTCTCCTAAGAATTTATATCACACTTCAGATCTAGCCATAAAAATGCAGATGAAAATTTTAATTCCTAATGCTTGAATTAAAAATTGAAATGAATTCAAATCGCAGTCAGTGGTTTTAGCCAAAATCTTCCATATTATCATAGTATAGCTATCCCTTCCTTCACGGGCCACGGTTTGTGAGACATTAAGCAAATGTCAAATGCACATCCCTTCCTTAAAACCTTTCAATACCTGTGCTTTATGAGTGAACCTGATAAATGCTGACAAACAGTGATCAGCAGTTTGATTTTTTTCTGCACTACTGCTGTAAAGAAAAAAGCCAGATTTTATAGGATTCCATGAAGAAAAATAATCCTAACAAGATATATCATACATTAGGTTTGACTTGACAGCATGATTTGAGGCTTGTGGAGGTGGTGCTCACTTACTCTTTAGGGTCACTTAGAAGCTGGGTCTGCAAAGACAGCTTATTTTTTAAGTATTCATTGTTGATAATAATTAAGTTTATGATCAGCAAGCTTATGACCAGCAAACTGACTACTCTACAAGTAGATGCAGCAATGTCACATTTAAAGGCTGGAGCTGGAGCTAGTACAGTGTAAAGGAAACTGTAAGAAGAAAAGCAAAATGAAGAAGAATTAACCAGGTTAATCTCTCTTTTATCGACCATCTATGTCTTTTGACTGGACTGCATTCACAATAAACATTTTTAATGCAAAGAATGGAGTGAGTTATGCTCTGTGAACTTATTGCCTGTTTCCATTACAACAATCTCTTCCCAACTGTAATCTTCAATTAGTGTAGCTACAGATTCTTCTTATACTGAGTATCTGATCTATGTTCATCTCACTCAGGACATTTCTTTCAAAAACCTTTGATGGGACACAGAATATTGTCTATATTGTCTATATTGTCTATAAAACTTTTAAACAGGACTGGGGTGCCAAATACAAAGAATTCACATCAAAAACCAAAGTTGACAAACTTCATTCTGCTTGTACATTTTACAATACACTATGGTTGCAGCTTCCATAAGACCACGCCTGCATGCAGACAATTACTATGGTTCTCTGGAAATAAAAGTACGGCTGTTTAGAAATGAAGGCTGTTGTACAGATACCCTACTCATTTGTTGTCAAACTGGATTTTCCTGGAAGTGAAAAAGAGGTCCTTTTAGATGCATTGTAGCTGGAGTTGGAGATACAAATCCATTGTCTTTAGCATAGTTAAAAGCAGTGCTGTACATTCTCAGTCCTTCCTTCTCGTGTTTGTCATGGCACAGCTATTTGTCTTCTTTCCTGTCTTTGTGATGAGCAGGACTGGGGAAGAGATCTAAAGCAGATCTAGCTAACAGTATTAGTATGAAGGGGGAGATAATTGTTTTGGTGCTGGTTTGGGATTGTCTGGGTTGTACAACCAGCAGTTTCACTGTCCTGTTGAAAAGACCAGTATGGTCTGAAGAAGAAAGAAGGCAACACTAGAGCCACAGCCTGAGGAACCACCTATCTCTCACAGCATGCTACCCCTTTTCTTCCCCTGCTACTTAAAAGTGTGCTTCCTGCAACACTGGACAATACAAAAGACTGTTTGTGCCGTGCACCAGTGAATGATATTAAATATTTTGAAGGCAATCAAGCTGTGCTCAAACTGAGCTTTCAAAATTTGTGGATTCTTTACCTGTGTTTTAATCCCTATCCTTAGAATAAGGATAATGCCAGTACTTGCCTTAGCTCATGGACATGTTGAGAAATTATCTTTTACACAAAACTTGGTGATTTGTAGTAAGAACTGCAAAAAACATCCAAGAGGAATATTAATGATTTGTAGAGCAGCAGGTAAAGCAGATCACTCTTACGTACAACTGAACTGAATGCTGCAACTTTGCTGCTCTAACAAAACATTCCCTATGTCTCAAGTCGGACAATGAGAACTGTCTGGTATGATAAAAACAGAAAGTACTTCTAATTTATATCATCATTCATACATACCAAGATGACTAAAATTATCGAAGTAATTTTCATTTTCATTGAACTTTTCTAAGTTTAATGCTCCAACCTTTAAAGAATTCAACTTTGCAACCTCTGTCCTTTTAAACATGTTTGTCTGTTTATCCTTGCAGAGATACAAGGATTGCTATGTACTGTATTTGGTAGTGAACAAAAATTTTCTCAACATACTGCACACAATATTCCCCTCTAAAAATTGTTTTTGTCTGTCTGGATCGTCTGCCATTTGTGTGTCACCATTCTGTTGTTCCTCAAGTTCTCTTTTTTTGCAGGATCTTGCTTTCTGCCTTCCTCTACTACAAGTATCCTATCTCTCCTCTCTTCACTTCTACTAATACAGCTGTGATGAAGCTTAGCATGACCTGTTGCCCTATTTGTAATTCTCCTACAAACAGCTGAAGCACTACATCAGAAAGGCAGCAAAAGGAAACAAGTGGATCAGAATTTAATAATCCAGGTTTTCTGTTGCTGGTCGTAAACTGTGAAGCAATACCTAAGTCTATGCAAGTTATTCTTCCCCAGTCTCATTCTGGGCTACACTCCACATGACTTTCAGATGGTAATCTTAACAGGACTGGATCTTCCTTAATCCTCACTGGCTCAGCCCTAAGAGCTCCTGCTTTCACTGTCTTCATGTTCTCTCACCTGGTTTCAAAGTCTAAAAAGCATGAACAAGCGAAGACAAGCATATGGTAGATTTAGAAACTTCATTGTAGCCTGTGATCTAATAATATCGGCACTGGATAGCAAAACCCTATTAGTTGGCTTCCACTGTGAATTTAACAATGGCAGTTTATGGCTCAGGGATACACGTGTGCGACTATGCTTTACATTGACAGATCATTCAGCCCAGGCCACGCCAGACAGCTAGCAAACAGGTTTACCCAACGCCAGGAACAAAACTGTGTTCAGTTAGTCAATCATCCCAAACACTCCATAAGCATGGACTGTGCTTACTTAACAGGTATTCATCAGAGAACCTCCCATAGTGGGCAGGAAGAGAAAGGCTGAGAGCATCACTACTCCCACAGCCTCCACCATGCCCCATCACGCTGTACAAACAGCAGCTGGAGCACTGAGAACTATTTGTGCTTCATTTCTTATTTAAAGTCACAACTTCTAAAAACCACCTCGCACTCATGGTTTAAATACCATAAAACTGCTAATCAAAGTACAAAAGGAATTTTTTTTTTAAGTGCCACTTGAAGTAATCCGGTCTTCCCTTAAATTCTGAGCAGAATGAATACAGTTCAAGGCTTAACACTCAAATAAGCTGCAGGCTGTGCACATATGAGAAATAAGCACAGTCTACCCTGAAAGACCTGAACTTCAGCACAGGACAGCAGAGTTCCTCCGTTCCTGGAGTGAATCCTCTGTCAGAAAGGACCTAAGGATGCTATACCGGTCGTGAAAGTAGCAGCATACATTAAGACCTCCTTAAAACGCGGATGGCGTGCCGCCTGGCACCTTACAGACACCTTAGCTTGTCCATACTCTCCTACAGCTACATTGGTTAAAGGCAATTAAAACTATATAAGCAACCTAAGTTAGCAACTTTTTGAGAAAAAGAAGACTTTTGAATATACAAGGTGAACCTCTCCTGAGCTTTCGTGTAGCTCTGACTGAATGAAAAGGTAAGTCACCAATGCCAAGTGATAAATCTAAGTAAAATTAAAAAGAAATGGCATGTTCAACTAGATTTGTCTTCAACGGATAAAGCCTGTATAATTTATAGATTTGTGGGCACTGTAGATAAATACTTACAGGAACGAAACACTATCACCCTACATTTTAAACACGATTTTTAACTTAACGAGTCCTCCCTCACGCCCGTGAAAACCGATGTAAACATTCCCCTGCTTTACGGACCGCCCGAAAGGCTTCCATGCTGTTCCTGTACCTCCGGCCCCGCTCTGACGATCTGCCCGTGTTCCCACGAGCACGGCGTGGCCGGTCAGTTCTTGCGGCCGGTCACTCACTGCCTGCGCCTCCTGCCCGGCCCCTCCGCCCCGCAGGTCGCGCCCGGCGAGGGGACACAGAGGGGAACACGGCGGCGCCGCCTCCCCGCACCCCGACACCCCCGCGGCCGCTCCCGCCGAACAGCCCCGCGCGGGCGCCACCGCCACCCCGCCTGACGCGACTCCTCGACCTGCGGCTCCTCGACCTGCGGCTCCTCTACCTGCGGCTCCTCTACCTGCGGCTCTTCTACCTGCGGCTCCTCTACCTGCGGGTCGGCCCCGGCGGCGCCGCGCTCCCGCCGCGGCCACAGGAAGCACGGCGGCGGCCCCGGACGTGCCGGGCCGCGTAGTTCCCGGGGCGGCTGCGCCGAGGAAGCCGCCCGGGCGCTGCGGAGCGCAGGACTACGATTCCCAGGAAGCGGCTGGGCGGTGTACCCGGCTTGCCAGGCGAGGGCCTTATTGTACGGACAAGCGTGAGCCGAGTGCCGGGAAGAAAAGATTTGCACTTGGTGGGGCTGGTTGATGATATGCCGCTGATTTAAAAAAAAAAAACAAAAAAAAAAAAAAAAAACAAACAAAAAAAACCCCCACAAAAAACCACAAAAACAAACAAACAAAAAAAAACAACAAAAAAAAACCAAAAAAACAAACGGGATTCCTTTTCCAAAAATGAATTTCTTGCATGCTTTTGCGGTCAGTATGGCGAAAAAATGCATACATGACGCTTTTCAAAACAAATCGTGCTGGTCTTCACCTGACTGGTTACGATCGTGGCCCTCCTGACCTGCTCAGCGAGGTATGGAACACTTGCTGAGCAGAGCACACTAAGCAGACTAAACAACAGGGACAATGTGCCAGGCAGTACATTTTAGAAATTTACTATTTTCAGTCCTGGGTTGTTTGTTTTAATTTGGTATGACTTAAATCCAGCTGAAATAATTCTTTTTATTGCTGAAATCATGGTTAATATCAGAATCTAAGGGCATTTATAGCTCATGCTTGGAAAAACTGCTGAATTGCAAGGAAGACAGCAGAGAGAGCTTCCTCATGTGACAACACGACAAAAAAGGCTTCACACAAATCACCCCCTGTACTTCCTGTTCAAGTAAACCCAAAACAGAATATATGGCTAGCAGCAGGATTGTTCTGCAAGAACTGCTGTTTTCAGTTTTCAGTTCAGTTTCAGACTGCTGACAGAAATGAGGCAGCAGAGACTTAACACTACTCATCATCCTGAAATCCACCTGCACACAAGCTCACTGGGACCAAAATTTTTGCTTCTGTACCCAGGAAATTCACCATCATCTTTCACCTCTGAGTCACTCCTAGAATCCAAGTATACGTTGTGTTTTGGCCATTAGAAGATTTTGGTTGATAAGAAGTCTGTGCAGCTGCTATCACAGGAACCTGAAATGCAATGCTAGCACTATGTGCTGGTGCTATGAAAGTAAATTAAACTGAAACCCACAAAAGCAGATGTATGTGAAGAACTGTTTTTTTTCATCTTGCAAGCTTCTAGTCTCATTCTTGCAGGCCTGTCTTCTGTGTCCTATGATGAGAAAGATTTGTCTAAGTTACTACTACAGCAGGTAGATCATCTGTATTTCATTGCATTCTTGGTCACCCACTACTGTTCTTGAGTTATGCCTAGGAAAAATGCTTAATTGTAAGAACTATAAGTCTAGCAGATATAGATTCCTCCTGCTCCCTCAAGAAATCTGCTGCCACGGTGGACTTCAAAAAAGGCTGTTCAATCTCTGTCCTGGAGTGTTTGTGTTCTGGCTTTCTGTTCTGATGACGTATTACCTCCTGGGCAAAGAGTGTCTCTTCTTACATGCTTGGACAGCACCTAGAAAAATGGGAGCCTAAGCTAATTTTGAAGCTCTTGATAAATCTTTAAGACAAAGGAAGAATTAAATCCAGTTCTAAGAAACTTCCATCTCATGCTATGTGAAATCTTCTTTTTACTGCCTCAAGGCGTATTTTACTCTGTAGTTGCAGTTGTAATCTGCACAAATTCATAAAATTGTGGCATTATAGAACATTACAGTGGATGAAATAACAACCTTACCCATTGATGCACAGAGAGCATGGTTACATAGCTAATAAGTTTGGAGGGGTGTTGCATTTTGTTAGAGAAAACTCCAGGTTTCTTTCTGAAAGATACTGATAATACAACAGGATAGCATTTAAGATATAGAAACTATGTTATGCTCAAAATCTTGTTGGCAAAGAGAAAGTATAACTTCCATTTAACTAAGGCACTAATTTGTTGAACGTGTAACCGAAGTTATATGTGTCAGATCAGTATTAGTCTAGCACTGTTACACAAAAGAAAGAATAATGGGTTTTATGCACATATTTGCTTCCCTCCTCTTTTTTGGTGCTATGCTCACCCTTCTATAGCTGCTCTGGATCATGAGGTCGCTGGTTTCATTCTTAGGCAGTGGTGAGAGGAAAGGACATTACAGCAGGTTTCCAGCATCTGGAGCCCATCTTTGAGAATATCATGTTTACATTGCTGGTTTCTTCCTCCTCACTTTAAGGGGTTGTACTCATACTTGGGTTTAAATTCTTACAAGTTTTTGTAAAATAGTTCTCTATGTTTTTCTGGTTAGCTGCAACTCTGTATTATGTTTGAATATACTACATAAGATGCTGTTAGATAATATGTTGGATAATATTTTGTTCTGGTTTTGCTCTAGGTGACTCTGCTTGAGTGGGGCTGGTTGGGTAAAAATTACCTCGAGGGCAGTCTGTCAATATCTTGTGCAACTTGTATGCTGCCTGTATCTGAGATCACCCACCAGGGATTACAGATCTGCCACTATGACTGCATTCGTAGTAGGTCCCCATCTCTACCATTAAAAGTATTAACTTAAACTGTACAGGGTGCTGAACACGAAGTTACACTGGCAAAGCTGAGGGAATGGTAACCTGTTCCTGGAAAGTAGGAGGAACAATTTGAAAGCTTTCAGTTTGGCTTAGATGTGTCCAGAGTAGCACATCTGCCACTAACCGGAAGTTTTTCAGGAGAACAGACACAGTGCTCTTTTTCTTTACAGCCATGCAAAACAGAGCTCCAGTGCAATGCAAATAAACCATTCTGGCTCATGAAGCAGCTTACTCAGCTTCATTGTTTAGGCAAAAAGTAAAACAGTTACCACAGTGGGTGAAATTTAACTCATAACCCTCCCTGCTAGTTTCACATGCTGCTTTGGGAACTTATGAACAGCTTAACATACTTCCCACACAGATGCTTCCACTGCAGATTCTTCATCCTTGGACATTATGTGTCTGAATACTTATTGAAAGCTGGTAACTTGCAGCACTGTGCATATCGTACACACAGACACAGACACAGACACAGACACAGACACAGACACAGACACATACAAAATCTAGTGCAGATTTAACCTCAGGGTGAGACAGAGAAGCTGGTTATGTTGCTCACCCACTTCACACTCTAACCTGAGTCCTGTCTTGATGCTTCTGAAAAATGAGCAGCTACAAAGTGTAGGGCTTAATAGATGATAGCTAATGGGAAAATAACAAAAGCATTAGTTCAAAGACCACTTTCCAAAATTTTCCAGCTGCTGCAGGAATTTGCTTTGATGCTTAAAGCCCCTGCTAGACATTCAGATGTTCACTGCAGAAATACAGATCTGCAACAGAAGGTATTAAAGTTCTTGAACAGACACACAATTTTTCAAATTGTTTTTATGATGAGGATAATCTGTTGAATATGGTGGAGCAGGTTTTAGTGAGTTTTACCATGTTCATGAAATGATACAGGACATTCCTTAATGTTTTTATGAATAAGCATTGCTATATTATCTCACAGCATGGGATAAGGTAGAGGTACCGAGAAGAGAGACACTTGCACTCGCAGTGTTAGACTACTCACAACTAATTTTAGGAGATTAACTGAACTGACAGCAGTGCAATCCATGTTCTCCTCTACTCCAGCATCACATCCAGAGCCAGGAATTCAGCTACCTTTCTTATCTCTGACAAGTGTGGTATAACAAAAACTGTGGGAAAGAGGTGTCCTTGTTAAGTTTGAGCTGCCCAGGGAAGTTAATTTTGTTTTGTTTTTTAAACACATAACCTAACATAACTTTTAAATTTGTTGTTGTTGTTTGTTTTTTGTTTTTAGATTCCTGCAAAAGCAGATGCCCCGTTGGGCATTACTTTGGAACAGGTGTGCGCAGTGAAAGGGCCCCTGTGCCAGCTGCGGAACGGCCTTGACAGCGCCATGCCCGCCGCGGCGGCCGCACGTGAGGGGGCCGGGGCGCGCCCGCGGCCGCCCGCCGCGCCGAGCGCCCATTGGCTGCCGGCGCGGCACGTGACGCGGCGGCAGAGGCACGTGTTGCCGCATTGAGGGCGGTCGGCGGGAACTGCCATCTTCTTTCGGTGCGCAGCTTTGGGAGCAGTGGGAAGGAGGTAGGAGAGGGGCTGCGCGCTGCCCTGAGGGAAGGGGAGTGCCTTTTCGCGGGAGGGCCCCCGCCTCCGCCACAGGATTCACACTGCCCCACCAGCGCAGCGCCCGGGTCGGGCGCGCTCGCTCCCGCCCGTAGGCATCGCCGACCCGCCGTGTCGACGAGGCTCGGTGCGGGGCGCCATTTTCTCTTCTTTCGCGGTACTCTCCGGGGCCTGGCGGGTGGCAGGTGCTGATGTGTTCTGTCTCCTGCGAGTAGGTCTGGCGGGGCGCAGCATGATTGAAGAAGACTGGAATGCGGAGATAGGGGACGGGGCGTTACTCCCATCCCTTGAGAAGGTATTGAGTGGGGGACGGGGGCAGCTGTGGCGATGGACTCTGTTTGCTTTTCCCTTTGTTTCCTCCAACCGGTGTCCCTGCTACCCAGGTGGCTGCTGGGCAGGGGTGTCCCCTGTTGCCGTGATTTTTGGAAGTATGGTAGGCAGCTGTAGAAGTTCACTGTTACTGAAGAGAGGAGTTTTTCTCTGCCCTAGGAATTTACTTGCTGCTGTTTTGTGCTGTTCAGCTATTAGTGATTGTTGTGTGCTTAAGTGGGCTTGACATGTTTGCTCTGTATAATGTGATTCAGATGCAAACAGTATGCCATTTAGTATCTTGAAATGCAATAAATTGAAGCAAACAGAAGAGTGTGGGAGTTTGTATTTCAGAAGATGCAGGTGGCAGCTTCTTTCAAGTGCATGACTTAGTAGCTGTGTTTGTATTTATGTACTTTGCTAGGCCTGAAGTCATCATGGTGATGTACTTTTTTTCTTTCTACAGGTTAGCTTGCTTGAGAGATCAAATGACCCCTCATCTGTCTTCAGTCCAAGTGTAGATTCGTTTGGTATGTGAAAGGCACTTTTGACTTTACTGATGTTTGGAAGAGTTGGTCCCTTGAGCATTGTACAAGATAAAAGGAAAATACAATATTATTGTGATATTTTCATGGGACCCCCATGGAATAGCAGCATCAAATTATATAGAGAACATAACAGGTAGACTTTCATTGTCAATGCTTCCTTATTTTCTGAAATTATATAGTAACGTATAATTACGAATAAGTGAAAAATAGCTTTGAATTTTAACTTAATTCTGTTTTTTAATTATAGGTACTGATGAATTTGTGAACACACAGCATAAGTCAGTGAATAGTTTTGGTAGAGGGAGGAATTTTGCAGCCAAAGGTAACTTACAGCTGTGATTGTATTTCTAGTGGCTACTTTCAATCACCAGGCAGGTTCAGCTTAATGAAAGTAGAGCTCCATCGCTCATGACTATGGTTTGGGAGGTCAAACACCATCACTCCAAATGCCTTCCTCTTCCTCCTTCTTTCTTTGGCTTTATATGCTGAGCTTGATGCCAGATGGGATGGCTCTGTCCCATCCTGTCTTGTGCTCCCTCATGCCCCTTGCTGGTGCGGTGGAGTGAGGAGCAGAAAAGGCCCCAGCTCAGTGTGAGAGCTGCTCAGCACTGACCAAGAGCATCCCTGTGTTATCAATACTGTTTCCAGGAAATCCGAAGCACAGCCCTGTGCCAGCTGTTGTGAAGGAACTTGACTCTACCCCAGTTAAACACAGCACAATTTTTTCTTTGAAAAAGTTCTATACTGCTTCTTCATCATTTTTGTTGAACCCTGTTATATTGGGTGGATGGTAGGCTTATTTGGTGTAGGGCACAGATGATAAGCAGTTCTGCTGTAAGGTCTTCAGCTGCAATTATGAAGTAACTTGCAAGCTGTATTTAAGGTCTGTTATATTTATGGATACTTAAGATACTGTCAGTTGCATATGACTCCTTAAGATATAATTTTTATATCTTTAACTGAGGTGGAAAAACCAAACTGACATAACTGAAACTTAAGTCTAAAATGAGAAATACCTTGTTTGTTCATATGATGTACGTTGATGCATGTGCACGTGTTTCTTTCCTTTCCCTTCCCATCGGGAGAGTGACTAAGGAAAGGGATTAGGAGTAAAAATACACTGCATACATCTCACTGCCAACTGAATAAGCAGTTCTGAGTAATAAAAAAATAGAACTTGGTAGGTCTGAAAGACATGTTTTCACATCCTCACTTCATAGCAGGCCTCAACTGGCATTGCCACCTTATTCTCTAGTATCAGTTAAGAAAACTGTGAAGGGACAAAGGCTGTTAGTTGATATTGAACCAGAAGTCTGAATTGATCTGTGTCCTTACTGGAGAGTTTAAGTTAGTGGCTTGATTGGCATACAGACATGTGAAGTCAAATACTTAAAGACCCAATGTTTGATTTACCTCTTGAAATTGTAAAGGAGAGCTGTACTGTTTTCTGTCAGACTTCTTAGCAAAAAGTATTCCTGTCTTCATTTTTCTTATATGTTTAGGCAGAACACTCGGTTATATACTGAATTTCATGTGAAGTCATTAAACAAGGACTGAGAAGAATAATTACCAGATAGAAAGTGCTTGACCTGCACGTTAGAATTAGGCAAACTTCAGTGATTGTGTGCTTATGCTGTACTGCAGGTTTTCAAGAAGGAAATGGAGAAGATGCCATTACACAAAACAGAGGGTTTAAAGGATTTGGGCAACGTGAGAGTAAGTGTTTTGTATTGACTGGTTTGGATGATGCCAGCATTCTTGCTGGCTTTGTCTGTTCCCTGAGAACTAGCAGTCAAGAGTGAAAGCTTTGAAATGGCTTCTTCAGCCAGATAAAAGGCACTTGATCTGCTCATGCAGAAGTGGGCAAATTGAGTTACTGTGTGCTGTGCTGTATTATTGCAGGTTTTCAAGACCACAACACTGTAGATGGTGCTGGTGCACGAAACAGAGGGTTTAAAGGATTTCGGGGTGGCGTTGGACAAGGTGAGAGTAAGTTTGGTGGTTTGGACTTTTTTTTTAATGCTGAGTGGTTTGTGTGGGTACAGCATATTGTGTGGTGATGTTCCTGGATTTGCTTGCTTTCTGAGAACTGCCAGTACAAGGGTGAACAGCAGTGAAATGGCTTCTGTTCTCTAGCTAGATAAATGGGGTTTGATCTATACATGCAAAATCAAACAAACTGTGTTATTTTGTGTTATGGTATGCTGCAGATTTTCAAGAAGGAAATGGAGAAGATGCCATTACACAAAACAGAGGGTTTAAGGGATTTTGTGCTGGCTTTGTACAAGGTGAGAATAAGTTTTTTGTATTGGATGTTGCCAGCATACACTGGTCATTCTTGCTGGCTTTGCTCATTCCCTGAGAACTAGCAGTCAAGAGTGAAAGCTTTGAAATGGCTTCTTCAACCTTAATCTGCTCACGCAGAAGAGGGCAAATTGGGTTACTGTGTGCTCTGCTGTTTTGCAGGTTTTCAAGAACAAGATGCTGTAGATGGTACTAGTACACAAAACAGAGGGTTTAAAGGATTTCGGGGTGGCTTTGGACAAGGTAATTTTGATGTTTTGGGCTTTCTTTTCGTACTGAGTGGTTTGTATGGGTACAGCATATTGTGTGGTGATCTTCCTAGATTTGCTTGCTCCCTGAGAACTACCACCTCTGGAGAACTGAGAATTCCTTATGTTCTGTCCTGAACAGAAGCTGTGCTGTGGAATATGAAAGGTCTCTTTAAAAAAATGAGTATTACTGGGTGTAATACAGTATAGCTCGGGGTTAATGAAGAAGTTGTTGGGACTGTTGCTCTGCAGATGCATTGGAGTAAATAGCTGGTTTCAGCTGTAGTATTTAATTATGCTCATGTGCATGTGATTTAGAAGAGCTGACGGAGCAACCCCCCTTACCCATCCATGCCAGCCATTAAGGTGAGCGAGGGGCAGTGTTTGGGCCACTTGCATGCAATTTAAAATGCTCTAGGAGCACTAGTGATCAGGAGTGAGCAAACTGGAGTGTGGCCCCTCAGAGGGTTTGGCATGGCAAGTAACAAGAGTGGAGAAAGGGGCATGGCAGTGAGGGTGTGGCATAACAGGGACTGTGGCATGCCAGTTCATGTGCCAGTTAGCACAGGTGGGACACACCCATCCTTGTGGTGATGGGTTGGGTTTTTTGTTGCTTTTTTGTTCCTTTGGGTTTTTGTTTGTTTGTTTGT
>VZUA01042115.1:25145-46310 GCA_013401035.1 Horornis vulcanius
CAAGAATTCCCCTTCCTCCACTCTTTTCATTTTTTAAGCTTATGGTCTGATAAGCATGAATTTCTCATCAGAACTTTCGAAGGCAAGAACAAATTGTGTAAGCTAAACAAAGATCAAGGAGCTGCTTGCTGGTAAGCAAGTCTGGCTCCAGAAACTGATGACCAAAGAAATCTAGAGTAACAGTTAACCAGAACAACCATCCCCTGAGACATTCAACTTGGATTACAGAGGTCCAAGTTCAGGCTGCCACTCTGTCAGATACCCTCTGATAAACTGCATAATCTCTGTGCTTCCATGCTGAGACAAAAAAAGAAAGATGGGAAAGGACACAGCAACCAATTTCATCAAGCCAGTAGGAACTTTCCATATCATAGGATGTGTTTTTGTAGGAAACCTTCCTCTCAGTCAAGCCTTGCCAGCAGAAAACCTTTCAATATATTTCCTCTGCCAATAATTGTAACATTTAAAATACAAGTGATATGGAAAATCTTCATATCCCCCATACATACATATGGGATAACATGGGAAGCTCCAAGATGAAAGTCCCACAAACCACTGAAGTAAACACTAAAGAAGAACAACACTGCAACAAGACCTATTGGCACCTTCAGCTTGGAACCTGGCAGCCACAACTTCCAGTTGTACCAGCAGGCCACTTCACTGCATTGTCCTATCACAAGCCTACAGATATAAACCATTAGTATGGCACACCTAAAAGAGCCACATGCTCTTCAGGATCTAACTTATACAAGCATGCATCCCATCAAATATTTACCAAAATGGGCTATGCTTATGTCATACATTAAACCCAAATCAGAGCTCTGGTTTTTGATTCAATTTTTCTTGCACTCAGAAAATCTCCAAACTGTGAAATATCCAAGACTGTAGGTGAGTCAGACTGACCTGTCTTGTCTGTGCTGCTGGAACCAGGTTGGAGGCAAGAAACCAAGGGAATGCTCCAGCACCTATCACACAAGTACCACCCCTCTCTCCAGTTCCCAGAGCTGAGAATGTTTCCTCCTTATCCAACTCTCATCCTTCCCCCTTATTCAGCACCACTCAAGCAGCTGGCCCATCTAGCTCCAGCTTCTCAGCTGAATCCAGCTCAGGGTTCAAGTTGATCACACAGCTAGCAAGCTGAGATAGCAGGGCTGAAATGTCTTGCCTCATCAGCCTGTGCTGTCACTGTCACATGACACCCCCATGCACCAGCTGTCCTGCAGCCTTGGGACAGCTACTCCAAGCCAAAACCTCGGCAGCACGTGAAGGTATTATGAACAGAATTACACACACACTGCTCTGGTGATGTACATAGCCTTCTTGTGATCACAAGCCACATTTAGCGGCCTTTAATCCCCTGGCCATGGGCAGAGCTGAGCTTGCCAAGGACAGCACTATGCAGCAGTACAGCAAACATTACTCTGGACCAAAAAAAAAAAAAAAAAAAAAAAGGCGTAGTCACTGTTTTTCTCAATATTGCAGCACAAGCCCCAAGCCTTCAAGCTCACAATGCTCCAGTCAACCAACTATACCAGGCTCAAATTTGACACTATCTACTCAGATAGTAAGTAGATCTACCTAGCAGTATCTAGTAATTAGCTCCTTGGTAGTATCTACTTATGTAGTAGTGAGATACTAGTAACATTATTTGCATAAGCTTTTCTTTTATTGAATGTAATTTTCAAACCTCTTATTAGCATTTTGATCTTTTTTAAACCCACCACCTTGAAGACAACACAGCCAGCACTCACACAGATAGCTGAGAGCTGGTTATTCAGCTGCAGTGACATAGACACCTACCCTCCAAGCACCTCCTCAGCCAAGAGCTACCACTGGGTCCAGCAGGCACTGCCCTCTAGCAGAGAAGGATCTTGAGGTGACAGCACCACACAATTCTCCATGTAACTACATCAGCCAACATTCCTCTTGGAGCTATTCCTTATCACACCACCAACAGCAGCACTGGCTGCCCATTCTGCCAAGAGATGTAAAGCACACTGGATTTGACACTGCAGAGAAAGGTGGTGTCTCCTCAATCGTGCCCACTTGGTTTTGGGGTTTCTCTTTTGTTTTGGTTTGGGGTTTTTTTTTCTTTGTTTTGGTTGTTGTGGGGTGTTTTTTTGTTTGGGGTTTTTTTTTTTGTTTGTTTGTTTTTTACTGAGGGACACAATTTCAAAGTGTTTGGAGAGGACCATTTTTGCTCTACCAAGGAACAGGAAATCCTGCCCTTGCACTTACATCTGCAGTGCTCCCTTCTATCCTGACCCACCTCCTAGTACTGGCTGGTGGTCAGGAAAGACGTAAGAGATGATACACACATTCAGCACTTACTCATGGGTGCACACACACACACATTTACCTTTACCCTGTTTTAATCAACTACTATGTAATTCATTATCAGCAGGAGTTTCTCCTCCCTCAGTAAATATTGTGCAATGCCATTGGGTCTCTCTATCTGCTCATGTTCTGTCACCTCAGGGGACACCAACTTACATAATAAACTGTTAGACCTACACCTGCCCTGGCCCTCAAGTACCTTCTTCCACAGCCAGAAACTCCTAACCACAAGTCAGATACTCCTATGCTTAAAAAACTCCCAAGAGCAAGATATGGAGCACAGCTTGGCATCTCATTTCTCCCCATACTTTCTCAAGTAAGGAACAGTTAAGACTCCAGCTTCCAGCAGAAAAAGCCACCTTCAGTGGGGAAAAGTTTAAATTTTTTATTTCAGATATAGAAAGGACATTAAAAAGGGCTTCAGGTTACTATTGTGATTGTGTATCCCCATTCATAAGACTGCTTGAATGCAGCCTGCAGGCAATCATCTATATTCATTACCTCAGGCCATTTTTACTGTCTCTAATGGTCCTCCAGACAGTGGAGTACACTCAGCTTAGTGCAGGTTCTGAAACCACAGCACATATTAACACTACACACCCATCAGCTGCACACAGGAGAAATAGCTCCTTGTAGCTTTTTTTTTTTTTTTAAGATAGTTCAAAGAACAATTTACTAGCTAGGACCTCTCTCCCTTGAGGTCTCTTCACTTGAGAAGAAATAACTATGTGTAAGAATGATCAGGAGGATGACAGCTCCTACTGTGCAGCTAAAGCAGCACAGCAGGGTCTCTTGTCCTCTCACTGGCCCATGACATGACGGGGCACCATCAGCCTTACAGGAGAAAAAGGATTTCTTCCTGCATCACTGACAACCTGGGAAGCAGACAACATGCCACTGACAATTAGCTGAAAAGACCCCTAACCTTGCCTTTCCCCCTTTCCTCCCAAAAAACCCTGTAACTTTCAGGACACTGGTGAATGATGTAGGCTGTACTTTTTCTCAGCCACTTAAAAGTCAGTGATTAAGCAAGACAAGTTTTAATCAGTTTTCCAAGCTGCTGTGCAGCACCTCCAGTTTATTATCACAGATGCTGACAGTTGCACCTGCTGCCATGGAAGGCAGCTCCATGCCTGGCCTGCAGATAGTGCAATCCCAGTGTTTGCAGTATTGATATCCCTTTGGAGCTGAAACACACGTAGCCAGCTCAGCAATTCAGTCCCCACTACTGGATCATGTTCACATGAGCTAATCCACAGGCTCAGGTAACAACTGACTTGTCTGCTAACTGGCAGGCTGCACCTGCTTCCAGCTGTGCAGCCTAAGGAGGGAGCTCACAGAAAGTGCTCACACTGCTGCCAAATGCTGTCAAAACAGAGCAACTGAATAACCAAACTGAAGCACCCAGGAACCAGGAGGAAACCAAGTGCTGGCTGCAATGCCTTGTTCAGCCTTCTTCTGTTTCCTGGGCAAACTCAGACTTCTCTCATGGCTCCAAAGCCTTAAAGCCAACTCTGACCTACTACAGTCTACCACAACTCACACACAGTATGGGTTAAGATATAGTTAGAGAACTAATTTCAAAACTAGGCTAAAGGAAGAAAGATGAAGCAACTTTTCATCTGTCTTTCTACAGACAGTGAGTGTAAGAAGTTTAGCAAACACTCATGACTCCAGAGGGTAAAAGGTCAATAGCAGCAGACTGAAAAAAAAGACAAGTAGCCCACCACACTCTTTCAACTTTCAGTCCTACCACAGAAAAAACACTGAGCTTGGGAAAGAAAAGTGCTGTCCAACAAACACTTAGATCTCTTGAGAGAGTATTTAAGTGCGCTCTAATGCGGTTAGGACTGAGATAGGTGGCCAGCAACCCTGCAAGCATCAGGGTAAAGACAAATTTCAAGATGAAAATTAACCTCAAATTTAAACACGAAAATTTCCATCAACCGAGAACAGTCTCCATCTTAAGCTCTACTTTGTGTTGTTAAATCTCATGTTGTTTCATACCCTTCATTTCCTCATCCCCTGATTTTTCAATTATTTGGTACAAGCCAGTAAAAGCAGCATTTTAATCTACAGGAACTGTTTGCTAGCCAGTAGCATTGCAAAACTATTAGATATATAAGTGTGCTGGTTTTCACTTGGGTAGAGTGAATTTTATTCTGAGTGGCTGGTATGGGGCTGCATTTTGGACTTGTGCTGAACACACTGTTGATAATAGATATGTTTTTGTTATTGCTGAGCAGGGACTTTCCTGTTTTTCGTACAGCCAGGCTGGTGAGGAAGTTGGGGGTGCATGGGAGAGTGGGAGAAGACACAGCCCGGACAGGTGACCCCAACTGATCTTCCAGACCATAGGGCATCATGCTCAGGATATAAAGTGCGAGGAAGAAGGAGGAAAGCAGGACATTTGGAGTGATGGTGTTTGTCTTCCCAAGTCACTGTTACCCATGATGGGGCCCTGCTCTCCTGCCTGCCCATGGCAAGCAAGAAATTCATTCATTCAAAAGTTCACATCAAGCTTCTGTATGTGGCTTTTGCTTTTCCTGTTAAACTGTCTTTATTCCAACCCATGGATTTTCAGGTTTTTACCCTTGCAATTCTCCACCCAGTCCCGCTGGGGCAGTGAGTGAGCAGCTGCCTGACGATAAACGTGACTTTCAGTGAGCATGGAACACCCCATCTCCTCCCCAGTTCTCTCATGCTCACATCTAACTGCTTCACTTGAGAAGGCCCCAGTACTCCACCATCACAACATCAATCTCATCAGTGTGACTCTGCCCCAAGCTCTCACCATTGGTAGGAGTCCGTGGCATCTGCGGCTGCGGCTTTTTGGCACCTTTCTGTAACCGGATAGTGGCCCACTGTTGAAGAGAAAGAAAACACTCATTTCACAAATGCAGTATCCACTGAAGGAAAAAAGTCACCAAAAAGTCCAACAGTTGGTCAAAGACACATCGTGATTTTCAAAGAATATCTTCAGCAGGTAATTATCATTCATTTTCCTCAGATGTGTCCACACACCCAAACCCATACACAGTTCTTATGAAGAAACTCAGAGTAATTAATAACAATTAAAAAAACAAACCAAAACAACGCTCAGTGCTAGTCAGTACTTCCCAACTCTGCTTTCAGTCTTCAGAGAGCCAACTCTGTGCTCCACACCTGTTTCAGTTCCAGTTCATGTACACAGCCACCAAGAGCCTGAAAGGCTCTGTCAGTCTTGGTGCTGCCACAGCAGCCACTGAGTCCAGGCTGCATGGAAAGCCCCAGGAGCTGAGCTAGACACAGGACACACAGAGCACATGTTCACAAAGCTGGCAGACACATCACAACCCAGCCTTGCCTTCTTTCAGAGTAGTTTCATCATACTGAAGCAAAAAAAACCAAAAAACTCCTAACTGTGTGAAGTGAAACTGAAGCCTGCACACAGCTGATTTCACTAAAAAAAGCATTTGTAGTTATGGGAAGTTTCAATTAAATTCAGACTCAACCCAAAACGGATCGCACCCCAAAATTTTCCAAGCTGAACAAACCTGACATTTCACTTGACTCTGCAACTGCTCGTTTCTCCGCATCTTCACAGAATTGTAGAATGGTTTGGGTTGGAAGAGATTTTACAGATCACCTAATTCCAACTCCCTGCCATGGACAGGAACACCTTCTACCAGATCGGGTTGCTCAGAGCCCCACCCAGCCAGGTCTTGAACATCTCCAGGGATGGAGAGTCCACAGCTTCTCTGGACATGTTTCAGTTGCCTTCTCTTCTCCAGGCTGAACAACCTCAACTCTCTCAGCTTTCCTGTTGAAGCTCTGAGCAGCAGAAAAAACAGGCCAATTCACCAGCTTTAGGGTGGGCTACAGAGAGCCCCTTCCCCTGCCCTTGGGAAGGGCTGCCAACTCACTGGGTTTAACCTGTTCTTTTCCTGTGAGTGGTCAGAGAGAATGAGATTGAAATAGAGAATAAGGTAAGGTCTGCTGAGTGTCAAAGCTTCCCAGCTGCCCTGGCTCCTGCAAAAGCCTCTGGAAGAACCACATCAGAGTCAGGAGACTTTGTCTCATTTCCAGCCCTGATGAGGCTGGAGCCAGTTTAACCTGTTCTCAGGGCAGAAGTCTTTCTTGACCTCCATCTGACTCAATTCCAGAGAGCTTTTATACAGCCCTCTATCTCAAGCTTCATTTTTACTGGGTTAACAACTATAATCCTTTTTCCACCCCAAGGTCTGTGATGCCAGAGTAGCCCTTCTGGCCTGAATCCTTCCTTTTCCCACCTGGCAGCTTTGTTAAGGGATGGAAAGCTCAAAGAAGGCTGATTCGGTGGTTCCCCATTACCCACATAAATTCCTCCTCCACAAGACTCCTTTCTATTTCTAGGAACACTGTTATAATGGGCATTTTCAGACAAGTGACCTGATAGAAATGAGCTCATATCAAGAGATCAGCATAATATCCTGTTCAAATCATAATAGCTTAATCAGTATCAAAAGCATATTTTTAAGAGCATACAGATGATGCTTGGGCTGCACAGGAAGGAGCCAGCCTCATGCTTAACCACACATTTTCCACCTTTCCCCTCCAAACGAGCTGTGGGACACATGGAGATGCAGCTCCTTTTTGAAAGGTCAGCATCCTGACTCACAGCATTATCTCCACCAAATAACCTCCCAGCATGAGCCAGTACTGCCAACCGTAGTAAGCTCCCTGCTTACTTATCGGGTTTTGCTGAATCACAACATACCCTGCCAATACAGTCACTCATTTTCTCAGTTCTGCTGCTGCTGCTAAGGCAATAGCTCTTCCAGGAATTAATTTTAACTATAGGAATAACTCAGTTCTTTTTGTAGTACTCAAGTATTTTCAGTAACTTTCTGGCTACACATCATTCTTAGCAGTACTGTGACCATAAAAGTTCTGGGAAATACCAAACCAAAACACTGTTCAAGAAGGAACATATTCACAGCACTGTCGTTTTACACTTTGTCCATAAAATGGATTTGGGGGTGCAGAGGGACCAGCAAATACATTTACACAGTAATTTCTGACCAGACTTGAACCACTGCATTCCACAAATTAAAATCTCCACAAACAGTTAAGTCATTTATCACAACAAGAACATATCTGGCTAATGGTCTCAGCCATACACACCAGCAGAAAAAAAAAAGTTTTCATCTTTCAAATCCTCTCAAAGGCATAGTCAGAACCTGGAAGAACACTCTGTTTGGTGCTCAGAAAGAGAATTCAACACTCCCTTCAGAGAGCTCTTGCTACAGAAATCCTGCAGTTATGGGTTCATGCTAGACTGTGTCAAAGCCTGAGCCTCAGCACAAATCATGAGGACACAGGTTATTGAGACAGGCCTTTGTAATGCTCAAAAGCTTGCAACACCCCCCGTACTGCAGTATCTTTTGACATTTTGCTATGCAAAGGAGGCAGTGCAATCTTCCCAAAGCAGAGAAATCCTCACGGAACTCAAGTCAGTTTCTACGGCTCATATGCATTTATCAACCCTATTCAGAAAAGCACATTCCTTCTTCCTAAGTGGTCTGACCTTTGTTCCTCGGGTTCATTTAACTCCAGAAAGGTGCAGCAGCCCACCTGGGGGATGGGGGAACAGTGGCAAGAGAAAGCCTGGAGAGGACAGTTCCCTTTGCCCTCTACCCATGCCCTCCCAGGAGATGGGAGCACTGCCACGAGCCTGGCACCAGTGTGGCATCGTGTACAAAGGTTGCACAGGGCATGCCAGGGGACAGCTGACTTGTGCTCCACAAGTCAGCGGTTGAGGCAGTTTTACATTCCATGCCAGGTCTCTCAGGGGATTTAAGCACACTTAATAAAATAGGAAATGATGAGACCAGCTCTCCCTCTTGGTCAGGAGCATTTGGGCATTCCTAAGGATCCACAACTACCAGACGACACAGCAAAGAAGTTTTAAGTTCTCTGTTGCCTTTCTTCTTACCTCAATCCATCGTATTTCCAAAAACTACACGTGTCCCAGCAACCAAGGAGCAAGAAATTGGGTATTTTTACTTAACATCTAATTCTTTCACATATTCTTAGGCACCTGAATTAAAGGCACTGCCATCAAAGCCAGAATCTCTATTTCGATCAAGTGAAAAGCTTGTTTACATGCAGGCTGGGAAACAAAAGAGACACCACCCCAAGTAATGTGAGTAATCCCCCTTCCTTCCTGCTAGTCAGGGATATGTGCCATCCATCCCTGCCTCAGCTGGTTCCCATGCTGAAGGACAACGTTATGCTACAAAGAGCTATCACAATGTGAGCTGATCCATCCCACAGAGGGGAAAACATGTTTGTGTATTTGAGATCAAAGCATGAAACAATTGTAAGCCATAGCCTCCCTTCTACTCAGGAAATGAGCAAAAAGCAGACTGGCAAGTATTTTGGATCTCTTGGTAACACTGGCACAAATCTAAGTGGCTTTTCCCAGCTGCTGCTGAGCTGGCAGTTTCAAGGATCTTGGTGCAGACCTGTGTATTTAGTAGGGATTCTTGAAGCAGCTTTGGGGAATAAGTATAAAACACCAGGCTCCTGAACAGATTAAAAATAGTCCTACAGTGGGCTACCCATTGGACTGAAAATCTGAAGTTAGAAAACAGCAAGATCCCAGAACTACAAACATCACAAGTCTGATTTTGACACCTCAGTATCCTAACTGCTGACAAGAAAGTAGCTTGGATGCTTTAATTACACAATGCAGAATCTGATTTACTTTACTAGGCAAAGAAAACATCAACTTTCCCCTGAAAAGTTCTCCCTCCTTATCCTCCTAGAAAAGGCCTCTAATTTAAAAACTAAATCCAAAGTGTCCAAAAGACCAATTTCACTTATGAATCATTTAAGCAACTGCCACACATAGAGGACCTGTGCAATACTTGAGAAAGACAGTTCTCTATTTGTCTAGAATAAGGCAACCATCTTATTCTGGAGTTAGAAAGGGCTTTTGACATCTCTTGTAAATGTGTGATTTTTGCTTCTGAGGTCTGACTATCTCCAAAGCCAAGCCTGACACGTTATTTCATGAAAACACCTTTAGACATTCTTTGCTGGGATCAAAAGACAAATCATTAGCAACACCTCAGAGCATTGCCTTGCTCCCCCAAAAAATGGAGCTTAGCCTTTCACCTCATTTACCACCTTTACATCACCTCTGACTTAACAATGTTTTACATTTTTTCAGATGAGAGATGACTGAAATCTGCAATCACATGGAGACAGACCACCGATGTTCCTCTATGAAAGGCACCGGCTGGTCAGAGACAAAAGTTTACGTGCTGGTTTAGGTGAGCACTCCTTGGAATCTCTCCAAACCTCAATAACAACAGAAAGACTGCAGAGCACATCCCACACAATGCCACCTTGTTTAACACAGCAAAATCTGCACGCCAGTTACTGGGTTGTTTTATGTGAGGCAAGAACACCACCACCACCAAGAGGAGCAATCATTTCCGAGTCAGGGCAAAAGTTCCTCTCTCGTCTCCTGTGCACTTCTCATTGTGATGGGACACCCTTGGCACTGCCTCCAAGGAGCTTCCTAAATTCTTCTGCACAAAGCAGGTGTCCCATGAGCAATTAAAAGTCCAGCTTTACAGGACAACACCAATGGCATCACCAAAAGGAATGCCAAGCAGCTTCTTTTACAGCAGCCTCACAAACTCTTACTTCAAGGCAAGCTCTGAACACAGCTGCTGTTATTTTTTTAAGAGCATTTGCAAATTAGCAGTGTTCACATGCTATAAAATTGAGAGCAGTTTCAGACAAGAGCTGTTGATCTGGAATATGGTGCATTAATTACTGATGCAACCACAGCAGAGGGCAACCCCCAGCCCTGCCAAACTTACTGATGTACAAGGACTCTGGATTTTTAAATCTGTGCTAAACATACACAAAGACCTTCAAAGGACTGGGGTCTACACTAATACAGGCCAGAGATTTACTTCCAAGATTCTGCACAAAGTATGCTAAAATACTATTCCCAAAGTCAGTGTGAGCCCTGTAAACAAAGGTGCATCATTCACATCAGGCATGTCTCCAAGACATGCTTCTCATTACCATCTGAGCTGGCAGCTTTCAGAGCTCTCCAATTCTCCTCTGCCCAGCAGTCCTTGAAGGACACCAATTACACAGACAGAGGCCTTCATTGACTCTGTGCAGTGACATTAGTCAGCAAAGCTTGCTGTGAGGCCAGTGAGTTACACAAGCAGCAGTCAAAGCCCACAATGATTCATCTATTTATCAGCTGAAGTCCTCTCCTTCTCCCTTCCCCACCCTCATACCAGGCACCACACACAATCCTGATGGTGACTCATGGGAAGAAGCTGCAGCCTGGCATACCTAGGACAAGAGTAACAGTCCATCCCACTTGCCCTGCACAGCCAGGTTCTCCAGTTTGACCAGAGGCACTGACAGGTCCTTTTTTCCTCACATCTAGGTCCATTCATACTGCCAAGGTCATCTGCAACACAAGGAACCTGGGCTTAACCTCCAGCTACAGAATAATAATACACTCTTGTCTAGCAAACACACATCCCCTCCAGGCAGCATAATAAGGTATCAGAAATTGCTTCTGTTAAACCCAGATGGATCAGTTGCAGGACATAAAAAACATCTACAAGTGCAGCATCTGCTGTGCATTACAGCCAGCAAAACCAGCCACACAAGAAGCACTCTCTCTGCTCACTGCAAGCCCCCACAAAAAGCCTCGAGAGATTGGGAAGGGGAGTGCACGGTCATCAACAAACCATTAGTCCAGAAATAGACAATAATGTGATGTTACTTAATAGCCAGGTTGTTTGTTTCCTGACATAAATGTGACCTAAAGACCTCACTTCGCTCAGGCTTTCTTGTTTCTTAATATTTCACTAGTATCATGCACTGCACAGTTTAAAAAAGACAAGAGATTTTTTCCCATTAGAAAGGGCAAGCAGGGCAGTCTGCACAAAGTGTTGCTGACAAATCTACTGTCTCAGGAAGCAAGGCACACCCCCAAAAAAACCCCAGTAGACTGGAATAAAAAAACCCCAAAGTATTTAACAAGGTGAGCTGCAATCCATCAAGCAGAGATCATCACTTTGGGAGTTCATTGCTAATGCCAAATACACAGACACACAGTTCAAACCAGTCCTCCAGATTTTCTACAATCTGATGGAAATAGAGAAACTGATCCTCTGTGACAGTGGCTGCTCTATGGGCCTCAATGAAAGAGAAGGGATTTGCTGAAAGGCTGGATTCTCCAGTGCTTGGCAAGACAGCTCCAATGGCATGTTTGCAGGGGCCTCGATAGCCCCAAATCATATTAAGAGCTCACAAGAGGCAATGGATTAAAACAGAGCAAAAAGAGACTAAAAGGTAAAGATGTACTAAATTTAAAATTGGAAGCTATCTGTTGATGTTGAAAAACAAACAGGGAGCAATGCAGCATGCTGTGATGACTGCAAGAGACAGTCCCCAGAATTTCAGCAGGAAGGAATATTTCTGTGGCAAGTGACTTCATCAGGACACCAGGTGACTCGCCCAGACAAGCTCCTTGTAAGGGCAAACAGCTGCTGAAGATGTTTCTGCAACATTTTAAAAAAAACACACTAACATAGGGCCAGAAATCCTTCTATTAACACTGGAAGGAAAGCCACAGGCAAAAATGAGCAATCTCCTGAAAGTTTGCTGAGTTTGGTAAGGCAATTCAGAAGCAAGTTAATGTACTTTCAGGAATATCCACATGATGCAGGTATTCCTACAGGCTTTGAAACAGCAAGTGCTCTGCCTGCTGTACTTCTTTAGCACAACTTTCTACACATTTTCCCTTATCACACGGGAGAAAAAATACAATCACATAGGAAAAAATATATCCATATAAAGCTGGGAATCCCTAATGCAGTACTTAAGGGTCAAATGCAACCCAACAGAAGCACATCCTCATCTGTACATGCTGTGTTTTGCTTAGCAGCATGTGCTTGCTGAGGCAGCTGAGCAGAGAAAAATCTATTGTGAACCAGCTGATGTTCCTTGTTAGAAATGTCAGATGGTCAAAGAACAAAAACACTTTGTTCCTAAAAGGAGCTTTCCTCTCCCTGTTCTCAGATCATGCTTGCAGCACTGGGAACAAGTTTCTGCCCTCTTGAAACAAGCAGAAAAAGATTTTTTTTTTTAAATTGGCAGGAGAATTCAAGCAGCCTGTCATCTTCAACCTGCTCTATCCCATAGCCTACACAGCAACTGAACACCACAGACTCATTCTTGGACATCTTGTTTTATCTGACATGACCTGAAGAGGCATCACAGTAAACTGTAGAACTGTCCCTGAACTATGGACAGACTTGGACCCTCAAAATAGATTGACTCTAATAAAGCAGATGTTGTAACCTGACAACACAGGCCACGCAGGAAGGAAAGCACAGTCACTGTGTCCTTTCACTGCGCCAGGACACGGGATATAAACAGGCAAAGCCAGGGAGCAACTGCTCTCAGCTGGGATGCACAAACAGCCACCACTTTGCAGACGGTTCCTGTAATCTCTGGCCCATTAAAGAGGCAACAAAAGCAGCAGCATCCTGACTGGACACTCTGCAGGTGCAAGAGCACACCCTCCTCCTGGGAAAGAGGGGAAAAGGCCTGGGGAGATCCAGGGCTGGGAGCGGAAGAGGAAGCTTAAGGAAGCTGTTGACACTGCTGAAAAAGGCCTCAGCCACCAGAGACTGCAGCATCCTCTGCCCCCACAGAGCCAAAAAACTCTTCTCAGGAGAAAAGGTGCACTCAAACGTGCACACTCAATTCAACATCCCAGGAAGTCTCAGACACCCAGCTAGTAGCACATTTCACTGTTAACACGATAGTTATTAATAACTATCCCTTATAAAAAGAAATACACCTTTCCAAATTATTTAATAACCTACTTCTTAAAAGTCTGATATGCAAGGATACAGTACGTTTCCCAAAATTACTCTGATTAATAGCCACAGTTTAGATGTTACACTTCAGGTGCTCCTGCAGGAGCTGCTTGGACCTGGCTGCAAACAATCAGCCTCTGTCGAGCATCTAACCAAGACAGGCCTGTGAGCCAAGGAAGAGGAGACATCCCACAACAAACCACTTCCTTTCAGGGATTATCCCCATGCAAGTATTCTGAGGACAAAGAATCCACACGCAAAACAGGGCCTAATTGAGATAAGCAATATATCAAAATACTGGGTGGATTGAGCTTCTTCACTGTTCCACAGCAAGTCCAATTTAGCTGACTCTTCTCAGAATACTTTCCAATTTTTCGTTGCCTTTTCTTTTATATATACACTATTTTATACCATACTATGTCCAATATAATTAGGTATTAATATAATTTTTAATATATTGAGCTGCATGCAACTCCAGAATATTTAATGCAAAAGTAATGGTAACTTGCAAGATAATAGATTATTTCCTCCCTTAGGCAACAGGAGAGCTCTCACAATTAACTATTGTCAATATGCCGTCAGATACTTCTCCACAATTTTGCCCAAAACATTTTGAGTCACCTCTTGTTGCAATATTTGATGACACTAAAAAATAATGATTAATGATCTAGGAATAAAGAATGCAAATTGTGGTTATTCACAGGTGAAGGCAAGTTATCCAAACAAGACTTATCTCACTAGGCCATCTGGATTGCGCCCTCTGGCCAGGGTGATCTTTACCTCCTCAACTTCTGCTATTCAAATCCTTTTTTCCACTAACAGCTGCATCTTCTCTCCTCAACAGTTATCCTGATATTATTCAGAGTCCTAGAAAGTACTTCTAGCAGATTAATTCTCACTCAAAAGCTGTAAAACATTCTGACTTCAGATGCATTTAACAAATGCTGATTTAATAGGTGGAAATTTTTTTTTAGCCAGGCACGGAAGCACATGAACAAGGCTTGCCGGAAAACCTCGAAGAACAAGATGAAATTAGACAATATCTACTCTCCATGGTCACATACTCATGTATACTGCATGGCCACTGACTGTGCTGTGAGTCATTTCACTTTTCCTCCTTACAGCTGGTTTTTTTTTGGTTATTGTTATCCTTTTTTTTTTTTTTTTTTTGGTGCCCCTCCTCCTTGGGAAAAGCGTAGTAAATATTTAAATCTGATCATGTCCAGCAACAATTTTAAAGCACTTTTTCTCACCACTACCGGGAGCTTCAGAGGGATAGTTTTCACACACGTATTAAACACGTCCCATGCAGAGAGCAGTTCCTCCGCGAGAAACTGGCTATCCCCGAGAATTTAGGGGCAGATGGAAACTGAGGTGCGGGACAGGCTCCACTCGAATAGGAGCCGGCGTCTCTGGGCATCAGCACTCCAGGCACTTCCCATCGCAGGCACCGGACCCACACCCCCCGCGATCATGACCCGGCATCATTTCCCCCAGGTGGAGCACAGCTGCCTCCGAGCAGCGACAGCCTCGCCCAGGCCATGGTACAGCCTTAGGTAACAGGGTTTATTCCGCTCTCCTGCGGGTTCAAGGGAGAGCACTCCAGAGCCTACACAACCACGAAATTAACACAGATCTCCAGTTTTGCCCGAGGGCTTTAAGCCCGAAGCTGCGGCCGGGCAGAGCCGATGCCAGGCAGGACGTGACCCGCCCGCTCCCATCTACAGGAGGAGGCAGATGGGACCGGAGCGGACAGGCGCTCCTCGGGGACACCCAGCCCCGCACAGCCCCCGGCCGCACGGAGCCGTGCCCGGCCCGCCGGCTCCCCTGGGCCCGGGGGAAGCGAGCGAGGCGCAGCCCCGCGGGGAACACGGCGCCGGGGACACCCCCCTTCCCCCCAGAGCTCCCGCCTACCTCCAGTATCTTCATCAGCACCCACATATAGGCCTCGGAGATGCCCAGCGAGATGCCCAGCACCGAGGGCAGCACGATGAACCCGAGCACCACGGCCACCCACACGGCGCCCACCTGCCCCACGGCCCACACGACCTCCATGGTGGGCAGGGCGGCGCGACGCCAGCGCCGGCAGCGGGAAGCGGGCGGTGCCGCCTCCCGCCGGCCCTAAAGGCCCGCGGCCNAAGGGCTGGGCCGCTGCAGGCTCGGAAGCTGATGTGCCTCGGGAGATAGTGCCCGCGGGGCGGGAAGCAGCTAAAAGCGGGTTAGCGGGCGCGGACGGCTCCTGGTGCAGCAAACAAACGGCTCCAGCGGGTGCGGGCGGGAGCGCAGCGGCGCTGCCGCGGCCAGCGCGGCGCCTCGAGGCAGCGGCGTGGGCTGCAAGGGCCTAGGGAGCCCGAAACCAGCAGCTCCGGCAGCAAAGTGAAAACTGGGGAAAGCTGCTGGGTCTGGGAATGTCAGAGAGGACAAGGATGGCTAAAGAAAGGGAACGGGGCAAGGTCTGCACTGGCCCGCCTGTGCTTTCTCGTGATTTGGGCAGGGAAGAGGGTTCACTGAGGGTGCAGCGCCCAGCCCGGCATCAGGCCCCCTCCGAGAGAAAGCAGACTTTGTGGCAAGTGGCGAGAGGAAGGTTTGCCTGCCCCGGCCTGTGCACAGCAGTCCTGCAGCACTTGGCGTGACACAATCCATGCCAAGAGAGCGATGTTAGCAGAAAAAAGGTTGAAGAGGGATGGCAGCCTCGACGAAGCATCCCCGGGAAAGGGAATAACATCACATTCTGAGAAAAAGGCAGTCAGCATATTTTCTGCATGCATCTTTCATAACTGTTTCATAGAAATGGGATGCTCGATGTGCCTCTCCGTATTTGAGAGATCGGAAATAAATCTAAGAGCCAAGAATAGGATCCAATGAAAAACCTGATTTGGAGTCCAAGGCCTAAAGAACTATTTCCAGGAGAGTCGTGTGGACAAGGGCGTTGCTTTCTGGCTCCTATTTTTGGCTCTGGTGTCTCTCCTCCAACTCTTTGCTTCATCTGGTAAAATAATTTCTCTGAGGCAGAAACAGGGTGATCCCTGATGAAGTCTCGACACAACAACCACAACTGTCCAGCTAGACCTGACATTGCCAAACACTTCAACATCTTCATTCTTCTCTTTAGTTATGCCCAAAAGGCCCAAGGATCAAGGCCGTAACCTGCCAGTGCCAAGAGTTCTTATTATCTGCACTACAAGTGGTTTTTAAATATTACAAAGATGTGTGTATCTAAGTCAATTAAAAGTGCCCAAAGCTCAGAACAGAAACAAATCAAAAGAACATTTCTTTCCAGACTGGCTGATATTTATAACACATCCATGGGTAAGATATTTTAATTTTATATTTTGTCTGTTGCTCCCCAAGCAGAAAGTTATACAGGTTTTTTAGTACTTGCTAGTGAATTTTCATCTTGGGTGCAAATGGCAGAGGCCAAAGGCTCAGTTGGTTTGCTTTCATCTGACATTAGGGAACAAGTGTCTTCATCCAAAGGACAGATGTAGCTCAAGCAGAAACAGTGGATGCTGTCCAGATCCTGAGGAAAACAGTCCAGTATTCACAGTAATGGGTCAGATACAACTTTGTCTCTCCCTGACATTTCAGTACCTTCATTTAGACAGCAACATCTAATATTGCCATCTGAAGCAGGAATTGCAATACAGATAATCCTGTGCAAGGCAAAATGTTGCCCTGTGGGTTTGCTGAGAAAACAATCCTTGAAAACTGAAAATAATTTGACTTAGTTCAGATGCTTGTTAACCTCTGCTTTAGTGAAATGGCACACCATATGTCAAATTTGATGGCATGTAGCCAATTCCCAAGTCTCAGAAGGCTGAAATCCATTAGTGTACCTGGAGAAATGAAAGAAGATTCTGGAGACCTCTCCTTATAATATTCATCACATGGAATTAGTGCATTGCTTTTTTTTGCTGCAATAGCCTGGCTATTGGGTCTGCTAGCCCTGTCCTCAGGCTCCGTAACCAAAGAGTAGGAAGGGAGCAGTGTTTTAAGAGCAGGGGAAGGTGGCTGGGTTGATCCCTGCTCTAACTACACAACAGTGAAAATGTATCATGACAGGAGGCAGTTTTAGGCACAGGCAGCCATCCTGTGTGAGCTGAACAGCACCAGGATGAAGGCAAGACTCTCCCAGAAACACATACTCTTATTTATTGTGCCCAGGCTTCCCCTCCATGCTTGCATGAATAATTCACAAAGCCATTAATGTTAAATGAGAAGGAAAAAAAAAATCAATTCTGTTATTGAGTTGCTTGAAAACCCACTGTCTCTGCCTGGGACAGCAGGAAGAAAACACGCCTGCTCATCCAGCAGCCTCCTGGTGACAGAGCTGCTGCCAAAGTCCTGTCATGACTGTGCTGAAGTCCGGCCTTTGCACAGATCTTGCACTCCCATCAAAGAATAGTTGGCTGTTAACTGGAAAAATTGTTGACTTATTTTAAAAAATACAACAAACCTACTTGCTGTCTTTACCAAGTGGCCTTTGCCTTTCAAAGATAAAGATGTTATAAACTGGTGATCACCTATCTTCTATCAATTTGGTTTCGAATTTATTGCATCATTACATTTTATTTGTTTGCACTGTCATCTGTGAGGGCATAAAATTTCTCTGCCTCACTTTTACCAGTAAGCTTGTTTTCCTATAAGAGGAAGACTTTTTTTTTGTTCAAGCACTAAGACCATACTTTCAGTACAGGCAAGATAGCATGATTCCATTGAAAATAAAGAAAGAATGCCAGCTTTAACAATGTTCCATGCTTCAATTTTTTCAAGGCGTATTTTACATAGAAAGGCTACAGTTAGTCATGTTTCTAGTGGAGTATTTTCCTGTGATATAACACATGCTTTTAATGAGGGTTGGATTGAATCAAAGACAGAGGGAAAGGATCAGTCTTACCACAATGCTTTTTAAATTTTTTGGTTGGTTTTGGGGGGTTTTTTGGTTTGGTTTTTTTTGTTTGTTTGTTTTGGGGTGTTTTTTTTGTTTGTTTTGGTTTGGTTTTTGTTTGCTTGTTTGTTTTTTGTTTTTTGTTTGTTTGGGTTTTTTTGGTTTTGGGGGGTTTTTTTGTTTGGTTGTTTGCTGTTGGTTTATTTTTTGGCCACACTTATTTTATCCCCCCCTAATTATCAGTACAGCTCAAGTTTTGGTGGTATGGAACAGGGCTTCAAACTTGGTTTCCAGGATGGGGCAAATCTTGTTAAAGCAACCTGAGAAGAGAGCCTGTACCTCATGAGGCAGTCCCAGTCTCCCTCTGCCAAGTTATTGCATGTGTTATTGGCTTCTGGTGGGTCAGATCTAATAAAAAGTAGCATTTCATTTGTCTGCTGTCACTGGAGCCAGGCAGCTTCAGAATATCAAACAATTTCATCTCATGTAAATATCAGTGTTTTATTGCAAGTAAATAGGGTCAGGGTGGTTATCCCAGTGCTCCCTTTTATCTTGTGCTGTTGAGGAATGGCAGGTAGCCAGCAAACCACTTGGGGGAATTCTGAACTCTCTCATCTGTCTTCTGGCTGCAGGCAGGTCATGCTTCCTCTCTACCACTGTATTTGCTATAACTCACTATAAAAATTGATACCTTTTATGCAAGGAGTCAGATGTTTTCAGCTTCACTTTGTATCCTAAGTGGAATTTTACTGTCTGCTGTCATGGACTTCCAACTCTTATTACACTGAAAATAAATAGAAGTGGTTTGCTTCCCCACAGCCTTTGAGCCTGGCAGTGTGCACTGACAGAGCTGCAGCCTTGTGTGCTCTCTCCAGCAACAGCAAGGGCTTGTAAGCACTGTGTGTCATGAACACAGCACCCACGTGTGCCTCACCTCAAACAATTTAATTTCCATAGCTTAGAAATTTAGGTTTCTAGGCATTCATCAGTCCAACTTCAATTAAAACCAACCAAGCCAGCAGATGTACTAGAATTTGTGACACCAATACAAGGAGCAGGCCACGAGGATGTCACCTCCTTTGGCTGTTGACCATGACCTGGTGGCCTGGATTTCTACTGCACTGAGAGAAGAAACAGGGAAGGAAAAAACATGGAAGTATTATTCCAGACTGATTATTCCTCAATGAATGAAACTTCCAAGGCAACTAAATTAACCACTTAAACAGAAGCTTTTTCCATTCACACCAGGATTTTAAGGAAGGACAAAACATGCTGATAGCCAGTAAATTAATTTACCTTTACATCTTGGTTTGTTTTTTGTTTTTATTCTTGAGTGCTACTAAAGCTTGCACTTCCCAAAAGAGCATTAATAAGGTTGTAGTCCTCATGGCAGCTTGGACACTCACAGAGGGGTGCCACTTCCTGGTGCTGCCCTGCAGTGTAATCCTGGAGCTCGATGCACCCACCGGATCCCTGTGTCACATAGACACTGCAACATGCAAAAAATAACTTAAAAGCCCAAATGTCTTAAGGCAGCACCTGGATAAAAATCAGCCTCAGCTCAAATCTAACAAGAATGTAATTTTTATATCTATCGCTCTCCTTCTAATCCCTCATAGGTGGATTTCAGAAAATTATATTAATAAAGCACTGGTCAGAATGGTCATTTGAAGTGTAGCAAACTTCAATTATTATTTCATTGAATGTATGTACATACATCTTATTAAAAGTCATAAATTATATGAGAAAAGGAGGCTGCCCATAGCCACATATGATGAGCATTTTAGGGAAAAAAAACCTATTATATAATTGATAAACTCAGTATATAATGTATGAACTAATGAATGCTTACAAAAGAGGCTGTTTAACAGATGTCTGTATAAACTTAAAAGATAGATATTAATAACTATCTCTTATAAAAAGAAATACACCTTTCCAAATTATTTAATAACCTACTTAAAAGTTTGATATGCAACAGTATAGTAGTTTTCCCCATATTACTCTGATTAATATCCACAGTTTAGGTATTAAACATCTTTCACCACATGTATCTTTCATACTGTCAAACAGAAATACCAGGGGATATCAACTGATGTCAATAATCCACAACTGCACACAAACCATGACTACTGATTAGTAAAGCAATTATCATATTAAAAGAGTTCAACAGGGCTCAGCATACTGTAGAATTAGGAATCAGTCAATACCACAGCCATTATCTAGAATAGCATTGATTGGATGTACTAAACATGAGCCTTGATGACAATTGATCACAATGAACTCTGCTCACAGAGGAGTCTGGTACACTAATTGAGGAGCCATCCTTAAACAGAATAATAAATAGAGGAGGATGGGAGGGGAGAAATGGCTACAAAACTAAGGTCCTGCCTGTCTGTGCAATGAAAATAAAAAAAAAAAACAGAGCCAGGAAGGCCTCTGTATGCTGGATGTTCACTAACTTCCAAGCCTCCTTTTCCAACACCAGATGAACCTGTGAACTCCTCACAGGTCATCTCCACAATCCGTGCCACAGCTGGGAAACCTGCTCAAAGGAGTCTGAACAATACCTCAGCAGAAACATTTCCAAAAGCAAATCCCACAAAAAGGCCAGAAACCCCCGAGGGCTCATCTGTGACACGTGTGACCAATCTCCATTCGTCTGCTCAAAATCAGGCCTCAGACTGCACATGTAACCAAAATATGTTCCTTAGAGTGAGGAGCTGCCCAGGCTGCTTTTCTTGGTTTTGTTCAGGGCAAGCTGCATGCACATGGAAGAGTTTGAGTGAAACTCAATTGTTAAATTTGGCACTAACAATTTGTAGTTCTCACTACAGCTCAAGGAAATGCATCCTGATAGAAAACAAGTTCTGATCATCTTCATTATCCTGAAAACTTATTGTGAAAGAATTCCCAGCCCCAGATCAAGATCAAACAGCATCAAGGTACTGAAGAAATTAATCCCAGCAAATGCAAAGGTTGTACTACCTCCAGGATCATCCCAGGTTTCTCATCTCTCTGAGTGTTAAAAAAAAAAAAAAA
>VZUA01042115.1:73003-86914 GCA_013401035.1 Horornis vulcanius
AAAAAAAAAAAAATAGAAAAAGTTCGTTTTGACAGCATTTTTCTTCCCCTGAATAGCACTTAGTATGGGAGAGAAAATCATAATAGAGTATGCACAGTTGGAAGGGACCCAGAAGGATCATGTATTCCAACTTTTGCCCCCGCGCAGGACACCCCAAGAATCCCACCACGCACCTGTGAGAATGCTGTCCAAACGCATCTTGAACTCTGCCAGGCTTTGGTGCTGTGACCACTTCCCTGGGGAGCCTGTTCCAGTGCCTATACACCCTCTGGGGGAAGAACCTTTTACTGACACCCAACCTAAACCTCCTCCAACTCAGCTTCGTGCCGTTCCCTCGGCTCCTGTCACGGTCGGCGGAGGGAAGAGATCAGTGTCTGTCGCTCCCCTTCTTCTCTTAAGGCAGCTGTAGACTGCAGTGAGGTCTCCCCTCACTCTCCTCCAGGCTGAACAGACCAAGTGACCTCAGCCACACCTGCTGTGGCTTCCCCTCTGAACCCTCCACCATTGCTGTAGTTCTCCTCTGTTCACTAATAGCTTTGTATTTTTCTTACATTGTGGCACCCAAAACTGACAGGGGAGAGGCCGCACCAGCGCTGATGAGAGCAGGAGCGTCTGTTCAATGCTACTGTTACTGTGATTTCTTTTTCCTCTTCCCCTCTAAAGGAAGGTTTTCTCCTTGGAGATGTGAAAGGTGAAGCCAAGAACAGCATTACAGACTCACAAATGGATGATGTTGAAGTTGTTTACACAATCGGTTAGTGTGTTTGCATTTCTCATGGCCTGCTTGGTTTCAGGGCAGTAAATGACAACTTTCAGTTTTGAGGGACAGCAGTCAAAACTGTATGGCCAAGATCAAAGCTCCAAGATTGTACACACTTTGCTGATGTAAAAAAAACCCCACCAAACAACCGAAAACACACAGAAGGGTTATTTTGTAACATCTTAACTGCTAAAAAATTAAATTTTACTGCAGAAACCCCAGTAATTTAAAAGAATAGTTCTTAGTTCCTTGCCAAATATCTTGTTACATTAAACTTAGGGTTTAGACCCTTGCTTGGCTACATCACAAACTCTCCTAGACTACAGCTGCCCTGGAAAAGCTTGGTCTATCAGTGATGTGAACTGTAATGTATTAGCATCTATTACCTCATTTGGAGCTTATAAAATTCTGTGCGTGAAAGTTGCAAGCTCCTTAATAATTTCACTGAGCAGATGCCAGATGTATTTTCCATTATCCTCTCGATGTGATTGAAGTGGATGTACACTGAGTAACTCAAGTGAAATCCTCCATACTACACACTATTCCTGCACCCAGCAAAAAGGAGAAAAATATAAAGTACCCAGCTTGATTTTTCAGTTGACAAAGTAGAAAAATATACAAAAAATACAGTTTATGTAAGTGGTTCCCTTTACATTTGACAAAATTAACTAGAATATATTTTTTTAAGATTTCCTTTCTTCACCTTATTTTATTTTACGTTAATGCATTTAATTTTAAGAAGTTATATAGAATTATTTGGTCCTTCAGTCAGTTTCATGTTGATCATAGCACGCAGAAGAATATACATCTTGAGCTGAAGAGCCCAAATTAATATTACTTTCTCTCTTTCCAGACATACAGAAGCACATTCCATGCTACCAGTTGTTCAGGTAAGAATCTTAAGTAAACAAACATTGCAAAGTTAAAATTAACTCTAACTTGAATTCTTCAAGAGTTAAACTTATGTTGCCTGAGAAAATCACCCAGCTGTAACTATTGTAGCTGTATCAACCTCTTGGAATTACAGATGCAAAATGCTTTATGTCATTCCTGTTTTGGTTCTTTATGTATTTTTGGTGTTTGTCCATGCATATAGAAATAGAGATAAGGCATACTGCACCTTCTGGTCAGCTATGATACCATGCAAACTACAGGACAATGTCAACACACTGAAAAAAAAAATGCATTCCATGCATTCTAATCCCTCTCTCTTAATAGTATTATTTTTTTTAAAAAAAAGTGAGATGATTTCCAGCATGCTAGAATTATTTTTCCAGTCCAATTTCTTCCCCTCTAATTATCCTAATTTTCTTCTAGCTTTTATAATTCTGCAGGAGAACTGAATGAACTTGCCCTGAAGAAAATACTATCAGGCTGTAAGAAGGTATTTTATTTTCAAATCTAAACCATACTGAGGAGCTCACTCAAATTTTGGATGCTCTTCTGGATACCTCTTGCATCAAGGTTTTTTCTTTTCTTATTTTAAACCTTTTATAGCCCCTTATGCTGCTGGTCAAGGCAGCTGCATCCTTTTCCTCCTTAAAAAAACAGTTTGACTTATCTTTGACTAGGGTTTGCCTATGTATGTGTCACATCTTTATTTTTAATTATCAATTTCTCAAGTCAACACTTCAAGGTTCCCAAAGGAATTGCACCAATTTCCACCTTAAGATCAGTTGAGGTCAGCTCACAAATGGTTAAGGACTACTTCATCAAAAAAACTTAAAGTCTTTTCCACAGAACAAAGTTTTACAAGGAGAAAGTAGAAGCTGAAAAGAAACAAACAATGAAACAGAAGTAAGCTTTCAGTTTCAGCTTACACACAGGCTCAGAAGCAGACCGATTCAACACATGGTTTTGAAGGAAAGAGAATTAGGCTTAAGAGTTTTAATGGTTTCAAGTTAACTACCCGCTTGACCATGCACTCACTAGCAAACAATTCAGACGTGACTTTGCACTGAATGAAACTTGCTTCAGTGTAACACTTGGGGACATCATGATTCAACAGTAACTGTGAATTTTCTTCTGCCAGCAGAGTGTAATAGGATGGTACAAGTTCAGACGCAACACAGACCAGACCATGACATTCCGAGAAAGAGTTCTTCATAAAAACCTGCAGTCACACCTATCAAATCAGGGGCTTGTATTCCTCCTTTTAACCTCTAGTGTGATGACAGAAAGTTGTTCTACTTACAGATTGGAACATGCCCTGCATCGGCCTCAGGAAGGGTAATGTCTACAGCATGTGCTAAATGTTGAAAGTTTCTCTATTTTGTTGCAACTGAATCAGTAACACTGATTATTTTACCTTTGAAACTTAAACTTTTAATAAGATTTTTCCTTACCTTGCCAGAGCCCAGTTGAAGGCTTACCCTGGAATTCTGTTCTGAGATTGCCCTTTTTATCTGTAGTGCCAGCATCGCCAAGCAGACACTGTCAGTTCATTCACATATAAGCTGCTCCTGATCAAATTGTTTTGTGTACAGGACTTTAACCGTACATAGGGTTCATCAGAATATTTAAATTGGTGTTAACTTTATCTTCAGAGACATCCTGCTCACAGGCTAGGGTTAGCAAGCAAGTGTTGCATTAGTGTGTGCTGTAGTCAGAAAGGAGAGAAATCATGGGCATTGCTCAGCTTCTGGTTGCTCTTGGAGTTTGCCTTTAGCCTCATCTGTATGTGATGTAATACATTTAGCAAGGATTAACTATACTGTAACCCTCCCCTTGGTCCCTGAATTGTCAAGAACATTTAACTTCCAAAGAGAGACCTTTGGATATTAATAGATCATGGTTTCATTCTTCTGCACTTTTAGTCTTTTCCAGAAAGTCCCTTTGGTGGTTACCAACTTGGGCATGGCAGAACAGCAAGGTTACAGAACAGTGTCTGGTTCCTGTGTATCCTCCGGTTTTGTGAGAGCTGTGAGACAACACAGGTACAACACATGCTGTATTTACTGACAGCTGTAGCTTCCCACTACCATAACTACATTTACCTTTCTATAAAAACATTTAAGTGCTTTTATAGATGCTATAGCCATACCTTGCTCATTTGTTGACCTGTTTTCTACAGTTACTTACCATTCCAGCATACTTGGAAATTAATTCAATCCTCTGTTTTGCCAGGAGCTGCCTGTCTCAACACAGGCACCTGGCACTGAAGCTCAAAACACTTCTTTACTCATTAAACCTCCTACTAAGTAAGCACTGGGATCACTAACTTGCAATTATGCAATTCTACTCTTGGTCCACAGGTCGGAATTCTTCCTTGAAGATGGGTCCCTACAAGAGGTTCATAAGATAAATGAGATGTATGCCACCTTGCAGGAGGAACTGAAGGTAAGCTGGGCATGCCTGCCTCACCTTCAGCAGTTCTACAAAACCAAGGCAGCCAAGGCTACAACATCTTGCACTGCATGAGAAAACACAGCCGTGTCCAAAACATGGACAAACTGAAAAATCAGCGAATTCCATTTACTGTGCTGTGCACTATATTCCCAAAGCTGAGGATTTAAGTTCCCATTTGATGAAAGTACAATGTTTAATCCTCAAGTCCATGAATAAATTCTCACAAGAGGATTATCTTGAAGGAGTACTATCGGTAGTTTGTTACATCTCCTTTGCTTAGATGGGATCAAATAAAACATCTTGCACCTCATTCAGCACAAGGTTAAAGTTATCTAACAAATCAACCTCCAAATCATTACTTAAGCTTTTTACTACTTTGTGTCCAAATTAACCATGAGTACCTTTAAGCATTTTGCAACAATTTTAAAGTCAGCTGCTGTGAATGCTGTTAATCTGATCAACACACTCTTCTTCTTGCAGAAAATATGCATTACAGTAGAAGTCAGTGAACGATCTGTAGAGAAACTCTTAGCAGAGGTGAGCCAATTAAAAGAAGAAATAAAGAGGAAAAAGCAACAAAATTGTTCAGGTAAGTTAACCAAGTGTGGTGCAAGCCTTGCCCTTTCAAAGTTGACTCAAATGGCAGAAGCAGAAAACACTTCTCTGAACCTGAGGCAGCCAAAACAGCAGTGGGACAAGAGGTTCTGGAATGCTGACTTTGTTTTTTTTCCTCAGGAGAAGACAAAAACCACCCAGCAGAGCCAAAAGAGAATGTTCTCCTTTGTCAAGCACTGCAAACATTTTTCCCCAATTCTGGACTTCAGACATGCATTGTTTCCTTCAAAGGCCAACAGATATCCAAGAACTGCTGTAACATAGACCATCATATTAATGTCATGGACAAACTGACTCTCATGGTAGAGGAAAGAGACTTCAGTGAAGCTGAAACAAGACTTCTAAACAAGCGTAAAGTCAGGGGCACCACAACAGTTTCAAAGTCATTCAAGAAATCCAGATCATTGCAGCTTCACCAAGAACCACTTCAAGATCAAGAGGACAGCGACCAGGAAAGGAAGCTTACACTGAGTAGCACTGAAACAGATGAGGATATGTTTGAAAAAAACAGAGATGCCAATGAATACCCACACTCTCCTACTTTCTGATCTGTCAGATGACTTCACACCAAAAGCTGCTGCTGGTGTATTCCAGTGATGCATCAATCTATTGCACTGCACAGGTGTATGTAACAGGGCATTTTTGCAGGTTGTTATTTTTCCCCAGTGCACAAATCCTGTTTGGCACAAAGATAAGTCCAAGATGACATTCCCTCACTTTGCCTTCCAGAGTTCCATCTGTCTTCTCTCTCTCAGGGTTCAAAGACTGTGCTACAGGACGCTATCAGTCAGATAAGCATGTCACATACTGCCTCAAAGTGATACAACTTCAACCTGAAGCAGTGCTACCCTCCTGATGCAGGGAGCATCAAATGAACCTAACAGAATTAGCTGTCTACACGAACTGCCACAGTTTAAATACATTAATTTATCCTCAGGAAACCAGTGCTTGTTTACTTCTCCCCATCTTACAACCCAGCAAGGGAAAAAACAGCCACCTGAGCTTTAGCAAGACCCGTGAGCAGAGGAAGGGGTCCATACAGCTGCCAGTTTCTATTATTGCTTTAATCTTCCTTCAGACAATAACCTTCAGAGACTTCACGAAGAAAAATAAAAGAACGAGCAACATCCACCCCTCAGTCAACCACACATTATGCTAGCAAGCCACATTTCCAGCAAACAAGTATATAAACGTGAAACACAGTTTTATTATTTATTTCTGTACAGTAGATCACTCTGGATACTTGATATTACATAGCTTGGGGTCTGTGAGAAATTGTGGGTTCTTAAACATAACTGGCATAAATCCTGTTTAAAAAAAAAAAAAAAAAAGTTGGAGGTGTTCTTAGTAGAAAAGTTGCCTCGAGTTAGAAAACTCAAAAGCAAAATCATACTTACCAAATACATGAGCTCTTTTAATGGCTTTTGTAATTTCCTTCTGCTTCTTGTTGCACAAGCCTAAAGAGATGAATTCTTTTCAACACTAAGCAAGTCATTAGGGGGTGAAAGGTACGTTACTGGCAATTCCCTCTAGCTTTGATTAAGTCTTTCTAGAAAAATGCATGTGCGCTTTTACTGTTAAATACAAAACACATACAATTAAGGGATATTTTAATTCCTTGCTGCAGGCGTCTAAGGCAGGGGAATACTATTACAGAATGTATAAAATTGGGACTGGTTACTTTCAGAAAGACTGCTGATACACAGTTACTTGACTCAAAACACATTGTTATTAAGCCATATATGATTTAATTTAATACTTCACATACCTGTGATATGCCTGCCATAAATGGAGCCAGTGTGTGGAGAAACAAACTGGGAAAGAAGCTACTTAAAATTAAGAAAAATCAAAGTCAGTTTAAGAACTTTTTTTTTTGAGCTTTATGTTACTACTTGCACTGTATTTTTCATTTTTTTTCAAAACTCAGTTCTACCTGAAGAAAAAAGTACAGCTTGGAGCTAGACAGCATTTTCTATGGAATAACTTCAATGCTTTGTGGCTGAATTGTAACCAAGGAGTCTTTGTTAAACAGCAAAGTTGTCACACATAATTAGCAGATTAAGCATTTTAGCACAACTACATTACTTCCCCCTTAACCTGCACATATTCTTACTCTTAACTTTTAAACCCCTACACATACAAATGAATTTTTAAAATTATTATTTCCTACACACACAATTAAAAACAGTAAAGCAGTTACCTTCATCCAAGGACAAACTCACCTGCACATTCTTATAGTCCACATTTATTCCACATAAGACACATCTCTTTGGAGGGTCTTTATAGGGGTTCTCCATTTGTATGGGCTAAAATCAGAGAATTATTAACATCTGTAAGCTTCACAAGAAAACAGAGAACATTTGTTACTTTTAATCCTTTGATCAATATTTGTCTTGAAACCAGAAGAGCTATTTAGTGTACCACTGAAGTTTTTCAATAACTTTATTAACTCACTTCTTGGTACCTTGCAACTTAAAAGACTTCTCACAAGTAAACAGCCTAGCATATTTTAGTAACAATGACACTAGCAACTCTCTTAAATCATTCAGTAAGATAGTGCTTACACCTTCTACTTGAGGTCGAAATCTGCAGAAGCTGGTAGAAAAGTAGTTCTGTCTGGTAAGTCACAAGAATCTCTTTTTTTTCTTTTTTTTAATAATTTCAAAGCAAATGGCCTGAGGAAGCTCCTGTGTGCTCACACACTTTTCTAAACAGAGATTTTCAGAAATACCTCCCAAGGACTGAAAGCTTTCTCAAGCGTCAGAATACACCCAGCACCAAATTCTTACAAGATATGAGGCGATTTTTCATAGAGTCACAGAACAGTCAGGGTTGAAGGGGACCTCTGGATATTATCCAGTTAAACCTCCTGCCAAGGCAGGGTCACCTGGAGCAGGTGACACAGTAACACACCCGGGTGGGGTTTGGAATGTCTGCAGAGAGGGAGACTCCACGACCTCCCCGGGCACCCTGTTCCAGTGCCCTGGCCTCCTCAGCGTGAAGTTCTTCCTCATGCTGAGGTGAAACTTCTTGTGGTTTTAGTTTACGGCCACTGGTCCTTGTCCTGTCGCTGGCTCCACACCCGAGTTACTGAGACAGCTTTAACAGGCTCTAGTTAAGATATTGGAATACAGATCCGTGGCGCCTTAACTTCCAGCGCTCGATGACCTCCCTTTGCGGTGCACTCCCCGCAATGGATTCGGGGTCTGAGGAGCCCGAGCTGCACAGCCACCAGAGCAAAGCGTTTCCAGCCCCTTGCGGAGGGGGAGCAGCGGGACAGCAGGGCGGGGAAGCCTCACCTGGTCCGAGCGCTCAGGCTGCCGCTCAGGCTGCCCCTCATGCTGCAAGCGGCGCGGCCGCGCCCACAGCGCCGCTGCAAGGGAGAGAGTGACAGGGTTAGCGGCGGCGCGGCGCGACAGCCCAGACACGCGAACACAACGCGGTGGCACGGGACAGAGGGGGAACAGGATAGCGGGAGGGACGCACCAGGAACCAGGCGCTGCCAAGGCCTCCGCGCCGCCACGGCCCGCGCCGCCATGACACCCGCCCCGCGCGCCGCCACTTCCGCCCGCGCGCCACTGCCGCCGGCCGCGCTCTGGCCAATAGCAGCGCGGCCTTCCCGGCGCGGCGCAGGCGATTGGCCGGAGTGCGGCCCAATGTGCTTCCTCCCGCGCGTTGTTGCCGGAAGTCCCCGCTCCCGCCATGGCGGCCTCTGCTGGTGCCCCGCCGCGGCCGTGACGGCCCCGCGCCGCCTCCGCCCAGCCCCGGCCATGGCGGAGCCCGGGCTCGCCGTGCGGAGGAAGAGCCGGTCCAGCTCGGAGCGCAAGCGGAGCCGGGCCCCGGCTCAGCCCATCGCCGCCAGCTCGCCGGTGGCTCGCAAGAGACCGAGCCCTGGTGGCGAGGGAGCCCCGGCGGAGGCCCCGGTAGGGGATGGCGGCATCCTGGAGCTGGTGGCGAGCCGGGGGAACTCCGTCCGGAAGGGTGGCGTGTGTCGGGAAGGGTCGTACTGTGTATGAGAGGATATAATGCCGTTTGGCTTTAGGTTTCAAAAAAATTCTTTTCTATCATCTCTCCGCGCGCGTTAATTCCTACTTGTAGGATATCTGTTTCACTGAGTCAAGGCATTCCCTGCTGGCTTTTCCTCAGACGACATCAGATAAAATGCTTTTGTGTAAAGTTGGGGCAGACTGAGTTGACTTGGCTTTGATGTTTGTGCTCTGCAAGTTATTCTGCCTTCTGTGGTGTTGCCTCAGGGTGTTAATAACTCTTGTTTCGTTTTTGCAGTGCACTAACGATAGTGAGGAGGATATGTTTGGTGACTATGACAGCTTTTGTGGAAATGATTCATTGATGGCTCAAGTGGATGATCTTGAACAAAAATACCTGCAGGATGAGAATTTGGATGTGAAAGCAGCTGGAGAGATCGTACTTGGGAACTTCCAGTCAGGAGTTCACCACAAAGAGCAAGATAACTCTTTTGCTTCAGAAAATGTGGTTGTCCTTAAAAGTGACCAAGAGGGTGCTTGCCAAATGCGTGACAGTGACCCAGCTTATGGCAATCAAGAATTAACTGAGTCTATTTTAGACGACTTGCCATCATCACAACTTCTTTATTTTGAAAAAATGGATGAACTTTCTTCCGCTTCTAGAACATCTCCAGTCTCAAAAGGGAGGGATGAACGTATGAATTCTTCCTCAGACAAAATCAGGGACCCATTGACGTTTTATGCCGGTGCTGAACACAGGAACAGGCCTACTGACTCTTCCTCACATTCCAAGTGTGTTTTATTTAAAACTGAGAGTCTCAAAGATCACCTGAAAAGTGCTATGACTGGGAATGCCAGAGTCCAGACTCTGCAGGTCTCCAAGACCAAGCAGCTCAAAGAAGCTGTTTTATCTGAAGAGATTTTTGTGGCTAGGAAAGTTATTGAATCTTCTTCTGTTGACATAGGCCCTTTTTATGGATTACCTAGCAAGGTTAAAGATTTATTCAGACAACTTCGAGGGATTGAAACACTTTATGGTAGTGTAACTAATGGTCTGTTGGGTAAAAAAAAATAATTGCTAGTGGAATATTGTCTGTTTCACCCATTATACTGTAAAAATATTTAAGGTAATGCATAATGTAATCCATGTTGGAAAGTAGTTGTCCTGTTTTAGGAAGTGGCTGTTTCGGTGTTTTAGATGGATGGAATGGGTGGATGGTATCCATCTGGATTACAGAATAGTTTGGAAGTCACCATCACTGAAGGCTTTAAGTGCTTTTTTTTTGAGGCATTTTGGTATCAACTCATGTGCCCCTGGGTTTGCTGATAGTTCCCTTTCCATTTTGCAGAGTGGCAGCATGATTGCCTAATGTTAGAATCCCTACAGCAAAGGAGGAATTTGATATATTCATTGCCAACCGGTGGTGGAAAAACTCTTGTAGCTGAAATAATAATTCTCCAAGAATTACTCTGCAGGCAGAAGGATGTTCTGATGATCCTGCCATATGTTGCCATTGTCCAAGAAAAGGTGTGGATACAGTGTTTCTGGTACTGCTTTGTTTGACATAAATCTTTCCTGATATGCTTTGTTTACTTGCTCGCTTGCCTGGTTTTCAGCAAGTTTTTTATGAATATACGGTGGGAAGTGAGTGACCTCTCCTAAATGCTGCTCTGAGGGTCAGTAATTTTGCAATGGAACAGACACAAATCATGAGGTGAAGATGTTGAGTTTTGAAGTAAAGGGTGCTGAATTTTGAAATAATGGGGTTTGGGCATGTTTTGTTTAGTTCTGCAGCCTAAGAGCTGTGCTGCCCAACTTGTTGAAGAAGTGATCTTGAAATAAAAACTAACGTTTTTTGATGTAAAGGGAAGGTTAAATTTTAGAGAACAACTTCATAATATGTGTAGACACTTCAAATCTGTAGCTGCAATAGATATTCTTAGCTAATACGTTTTCACTAATTCAAGCAGCTGATTGTGATATGGCTTGGTTTTCTGTATGTGGAGTTCTTGAGGCAGCTCCAAAAATGGAAAATGAACTGCAAAATGAGTGTGAATTTGTTCTCTAATTGATTTTCTTTTATAGGTTAGGGGTTTATCGAGTTTTGGGATAGAATTGGGCTTCCTGGTTGAAGAATATGCGGGAAGTAAAGGACGATTTCCACCAGTCAAAAGGAGAGTAAAAAAATCTCTTTATATTGCTACTATAGAAAAAGGACACTCTCTGGTGAACTCCTTAATTGAAACAGAAAGAATCTGTGACCTCGGCCTGGTTGTGGTTGATGAGGTAGGCCAGAAGATGTACTCAGATTTATCAGATGCAAGTTCTTTTAGAGTTCTGATAAGCAATTGTTTAGGAAAAAGCAGTTCTTTGCCTTCTTGGTTTTGCTTGGAGTGTTCATCATGAAAATTACTTTTATTTTCTATGTTCTGAATTGGCTTGTAATTCTGAAAGCTGTTGGGTGTTTTTTAGGGAAGCATTTATTGCTATTTCAGAGTAATAGATTTATATTGGGTAGTGGTAGTGGTTGATGGAGAATTCCTGCACAACAACTTGTCATTTACTTGTCTCTAATGGGTTGTAAAAAAGTGTAAAGGATTTTAATTGTATGGAATGTACTTTATGAAGGCTAGAACTCTTAGATGTGAAGCCATGCAACTTTGTGTCTGGTATTAAGGACCCAGTGAAACATTGACAAAAAAGAAAAATACCAAGTAATGTTTGGCTATGAGAATTGCTCCTTACAGTGGTGGGGCTGAGTTGCACTGCCAAGGGTTGATTGTGGGGTTGAATAATTCGTATAACGTCTAGCAGGGATCTTCATTCATGGAATTCTTCAGGCTGACTCACCATACTTTGGCACTGTAGGTTCTAAACAGAGGGCAGCTGAAGCACTAACTGCTGTTTTTTCTGGAAGCTGGATGCTAGGAATGTTTTTACTCAAAGTGTTGCTTAAACCATGTTTTGTTTAAAATTGCCTCAGGGTGGTGAATACAAGGATCTCCACACTGACTGTTTACTTTCAGGAGTTAACTGTTTGTGTCAGTTGTGGTCTAGTTAAATGGAAGGTAATTCTTGTTGTCTGCATTTGCCCATGAGTTTGTTTTTCTGTGATTCTTAAATGCTTTTTAAGTGAGGTTATACATCTGGATTTAGCAATCCAAATTTACACAAAGGATATCATGGGGAAGTCCAACAAAGACAGTTTCGTAGTATTTCTTTAGGTCTATATATTTTGGAGGTTTTTTAAAAATATTCTCAACTCGATAGCATTCCTGCCTTTTCTTTTTCCCTTCTGTGCACAGCTGCATATGCTCGGGGAGGGAAGTCGTGGAGCAATGCTGGAAATTACTCTGGCGAAAATTCTTTACACCAGTAGTAAGTCATGGCTACAGTTAATGTCATTAACGTTTTGCAGTTGTGGCCTCTTTGAGAGAAGTCACACTCTCACTTTCTGGATTTGTGCTGCTTTGGCTGCGTTTGAAACACATGGCATGACTCCATGTGTTAACAGCATTTACTCATTTAAGTGTTAATTGACCCTCTAAAAACATTAGTGTGTTTTTGAAGCTCTTTTGATACTTTTCTGTGAAACCTTGAGTATTGTCAAATGTCTTCCATTTATTTCTAGGAGTCCTTTGGGCATCCAATTAAGTGCTTATTTTTTTACATTTTAGTCTCAGTTAGTATTTTGTAACTTAGTATTATTTCTTAGTGAGTTAGTATTTCTTTAGTTGCAGCTTTTTCCTTCAAATGTGCTGCTCTGGCATTTTGAAAAGAGTAATGATGAAGAAGGAGTCTCGTGAATTTAATGCTGAACAGAAGTGTTAAAAATTGGTAATGTGACAATAAATTCATCTCACTTTTTACAGAAAAGACACAGATCATTGGCATGAGTGCAACGTTAAATAATGTTGGAGACCTGCAGAAGTTCCTGCAAGCAGAGTACTACTCTAACAATTTTAGACCGGTCTGTATACAAGATACCAGGAACTAGCAAAGAAGATATTTGCCTTTAAAATCATAGTAAATCTGTTTAGGATTGTATCACAGCTTTTGTGCTTAATTGCACACTATAATGTAAGGCCTGCTATTGCTTTCTAATTGCTAACAATACAATAATACAATACAATAAATAGCACTATGCACTTCTAAATACACAAATGCAATAACCTTTATACTGCTCTGCTAAGGCATTTATTTCATTTTAACTTAAGCAATTCCTAAATTACAGCTACTGTGATTAATCATTGCTGTCCATTTGGTGTAACTAGAATCTGTACTGCTGGTTCTTGTATGCTGTCAGGACTGCATGGTTTATAAATAGTTCGTGGTTCATACAATTTTGGCATTCTTCATTATGATTCCATGCTTTATCAAGGCAAATAATTAAAACAATTAAGTTCCCTTAAAAATTCTAAAGCCTGTGCTTATGTGCAAGTATTTCTATGACATGTGATGCTTAGAGAAAAGCTGTAGGTATACATCAGCATAGCTTTAGAGTAAACTGAGTAATTTAACTAAAGTTTCTCTTTGTGGCTTCTGTCTTGCTAGGTAGAATTAAAGGAATACATAAAGGTACAAGACACCATTTATGCAGTTGACAGCAAAACAGAAAATGGCTTTACTTTTTCACGTCTCCTTAATTTCAAGGTAAGAGCAAAGTGCTTATAGTTTCTTTGAACTCTTGAGAAATGCATTATTTTACACTGATTTACTCACAGGCCTTTTACTAGAGTAATTACTTAAAGATGATAATTCATTTGTGGTACCCATTAGAAAGAAGTGGTAGGCTTTGGGAAGGAAAAAAGCCTTAAAATACTGAATGCTTAACATGATTGTCACTTCTTTTTGCTCCTCAAGGTGGAGGTTTCTTCAGTATTTTGACATGTGAAGAGTAACATGTTTGAGTATTCCAAATACTCAAGGTGTTATGTTTGGGGGTAAATTTTTCTGAACAGTTGATCACTCTTAGACAAAACTGAAAGAAGATACCTTTTGGAGGTGTTGCCGTCTTACTGCTGCCTTGTAGGAATTCATTTCAACCTTTACAAAGAAAAATATGTCTAATGGTAGACTGCTAGTATCACAAGTGTTACTAAAAGCAAATGAAGTATTAAGGAAAAAAGCACAGAATTTGATTTGTATATCCTTGTATCCCTCAAGTTAGATGTCTTTCAAGTGAGGATTGGGAGTAAATC
>VZUA01042118.1:34087-45770 GCA_013401035.1 Horornis vulcanius
GGATATTGTTTTATTGTTAGTGATCAAAAGCAGAAGTTTACATCATTGCTCAAAAGTATTACCATTCACTGGGATTTCTTCTTTTTTGGCACATCTTCAGACTATAACATCTCATGTATGACCAAGTTTTTCTGTTCTCATTCTTGAACACCAATGCATAAATTAAATTCAAGTTGGGATTCACTCAAGGACATTAAAAAAATTAAAACAAGACTCCATTAAAAAAATAGTCACCAAGAGACCATTTGTTCCCTTCAGAAAAACCTAACTGCTTCTTTAAGAATTATAAACTATCTGGTCTTGGTTTGGTTTTCAAACCACATATAAGGAAATGCATTCAACTCCAGTAACTTCAAATCCAACAATAACATAATTGAGGAACATGTAAAAACTCCTGAATTATAGATCCACTCCATAAAACATTTCTCCCTTCCTGTAATGCATATGGAATAAAGACGGCTTTTCAGCTCCTTTTACCACTTCAACCAGTGGGAAAGTGATCAAATAATTAAGCACAAAGGTGGAAATTAGAAATTAATTTTACAATTAAATAAACTGAAATAATATCTAACTAAGGTATTCAAGTTTAACAAGAATGGCTTCTACTTGCAACAGAAAGAGTGGAATGATCAAACGTTATGGCTCACTGGGCAGAACACTAACCTCCTCCATTAGTTTTCCTGTCTGCCCCCTTATTTTGCAAGGAAATTCTAATGATGGACTTAATTAAAAAAACAAACAAACAAACAAACAAAAACTGTATAGACCAAAAAGCACTACACATTGTATCAGAATTAAAACTTACTGGAAGTTATGTCACCCTTTCAGAAGTTAAAGAATTCTAGAATAACAGTTATAAATGCAACCTAAATTACATTGCTATGATGTACAGATGCTAAATACTCATCTTGTACTATTTTCCCCATCTCATTACACAATGAGGAGAGACCTTTGCTTATAATTGAGTAAAACTCAGAGCTCTATAGTAGAAAGAACCTCCTGACTGTTACTTCACCTGTTACGCAAGACAGAAAAACATATAAAGGAAAATTCATCTGCACACACAGAAACATCATGCAATCATCATGGACCAGGCATGATCAGGCAATGAAGCTAAGAATAGAATTGTGTCTCAATTCTGTTTAGACAGCTCCAAGTAATTAAAAAAAACAACTTCGAAATTATTATTCACTCAGTTTTCTATAGATTTTCATCCTGGGACCAACATACTACTTTTCCAAAACGAACAGCATTAATTTCTTAAATTGAAGTCTCTTCAGAGTCTACTCTGAATCAGTTCTGAACATCAGATTAGGAGTCTTAGATATTTGAAACAAATTGACCGGCAAACCAGTCCACTATTCTTCCCTGTATTTCAACTGCATCATATATCCTCATCTCAGTAAGTATTCTAAAAATTTACGTGGTGCTTTAGTACTAGGTGTATACTAAAGAAATTTCAGAGAAATCAGTGTCTTAATACAGCATTCAGGCCACTGACGGAGCTGGGGAGGAAATCGAAATACTGAAAATCCACACTCAAAGAGCACAGTCCATCCAGTATATTAAAGGAGCAAAGTCTCATGAACAGATAGAATATCACTTATTAAAGGTTTAACAGGACATCTTCATTCCAAGATGTTTAAACACAGCTTTCTGCATAATTTCTGCAGTCTTTTTCCACAAGTTTTCTGAAAACATAGAAGAAACCTCAAATATATTTTCAGACCAGAAACTTCCCTTCCAACCTTACTCATTCTGTGATTTCTGACATTTTGGATGAGTAAACCAACAAAGAGAGTAGCCTACCACTGTCTACAACTTTATTCAGCCCAAATCTAGACACACAATTAGCATCAGGTTTCACGTATGTTTGTGATGAATCTTGAAATTGCATCTTTAAGTTGCAATCTGATCTCTAGTGACAGATGCCTTCCAAAGAGAATTGTAGTAACTCATTTTGGTTATTTCAACTTGCACCACCACAGCTTAGTTTCTTCTCATCTACACCATCTCTGCCTTCTCTATATACTTGTCCACTTCTGTTGTTTTTTTTCTATTTGGCTGGATTTTGTGTTTTGTTTTTGAAAAGCTATAAAAATCCTGCTCTACACTGTATCACATGAAGTATAAACAAAGTCTGACAGTGTATGAGGCTGTGTACCAATACCAGCTGGAACTCTTAAAACCTAGATACACTCTAAAGAAATTTATTAACTACTTTCTATTCTAAAAGAAATAAGATTGAAAGTGACCTCCCTTCTTAAGCAGCTCATGTTGTACATCTAGTTGAATTACCACTGCTTGCCAAATAAAAATCTGAAAGTAATTTGTAAGAGAAGCTTGTCTTTTTCTATGCATGCATTTATGATTTGCTTGAATTCTATCATAAAATACTGATATATAAATCTTGCTTCTTAGACAGAGTGTTTTCAGATACTCTTGACAGCTGTCACTGTTACCCACAACAGCTCATAGTTCTGTGCAAAATCATAAATAACTTTCTGCTGACTAATGGCATGAGTCTCAAAGTCCAGAAACCTCTGCCATAAACTGCAATCATCCACACTGCTATGCTGAATTTAAGAATGGTTAGCAGCTCTTGCTAACACTCACACTTGCTGGATGCTATTGGCATGCAATATACTGAATAACCTACTGCAAGTAAGGCAGATTAAATTCTTTTACTCAGTAGACACTTGAGTAAGAACAACAGGGATTGTATGAAGAGCAGAAGAAGTGCCTATACTTTTAAAGAATTTTTCTTGAGAAGAAAAATCAAATCACTGCTCTATGGATAGGGCATATTTTAAGCAATTGTAGTAACTCATTAAGCTAAATTTTCAACATCTTAATAATGCATTACAAAATGAAAAACTGAGCTAATTTTTGATGGTTCACAGGACTTATAACTCTAACCAAACATACATAGGAGCAAATAAAAACATAAAGAAATTCTGTTTGTCTAAAAAGAGCTCCCATTCCTTTCATTGCTTCTGCTTCCTCAAAACCAGAGTCAAATATTCTGTCCCTATCTCAAAGATACCACAGCTTTGGTTGCAGCATTAAGAGAGTCATACACATTTTTACTATGCAAAGCAATACATAATTCATTACTTATTTCTCTTTTACAATATGAAAAAGCAACCAATTTGAATTTGGCATTTTCCAAAATATAACAAAGGCTTAACTACAATTTAGTATCTAATGCCTTTTTAAAAATATTAGAATAATTGCAATACCTTCCTTCCAAACTTAGATCTTATAAATACTTCTGAATAACCAGAAATCTTTACATGAGATAAGCTGGACTTAACAGAAAACTTCACCTTTTATTACAAAGTCTGCCTCCCTCATGTACCTTACACATGTAGGAGTCAGAGAAATATTTGCTCTTAAGAGAATAAAATTACTTTGTCAAAAACCAATACAGTTATCAGGCTTAAATGCTTCCTTCAGCTTTGCATCATGGAAATCAGTTTTATCTTGGGTTTAGAAAGGCACAAGTTCATTACTTTTAATCTGTAATCAAGACGCAAACTCATTACTTTTAATCTGTAATCAAGTACTGACAGAAGACATCAAATCTGAGGGAAACCTTCATCTTCCTTGTCCTATCAAGCTGCTTTCTCACTATGATACTAATTATATCATCTACTCTTCTTCCACAGCATTTGTATGGAAGACATACTGGGCAGCTGACATTCATCAAGGGCACACTTTTCTGCTTAGGAGAAACATTTTTGCAAAATAGGTAAGCCACACTGATTTGCAATACTTACTTTTCAGGCAACAACTCATGTGGCCTGTTGATGGTACTGTCTGTTTTTCTACCAGTGTCATAAAACCTTTGCACATCTCTTCCAGTTCGCAGTGGTGGGCCTAACTTGTCCATCTTACTATTAAAATATATAAAGGGGTGCTCATAAGGACAGTGCTATATTGCTATTCAAGTTATGCAAAAAAAAGAAATTAAAAATACTCACAATTCAGTACTTAAATTACCAAAAAAAAAGTACAAATCAGACTTTAATTATCCAGCAAACAAAAGGGTTTCTTCTTGCTTTGATGAGGAATGAATTTCTTAGACATTGAATTAGGTTTTCAATACATTTTTTTAAAATTCAAACAAAACACTAATGCCACTTTATCCTCACACTCTGCATAATGTATTTACATTTGGTCTCTTTAAAGAACAGCTTTCATGAACATCTAGAAGGGGGTTCATCACTACAAGTAATAAGTTTAAACATTAGAAAATAACAGATATATACGTACAACTCTAGAATTAGCAAGAAAAAATTTCCCTTTTTCTTTTTAATTTGTAAAGGCAGAATAGAGTACAGCCTGAAAGAAACCCAGCTTTTTTTTTTAAATAAAAACCCAATTCACAATAGACAGTACTACATACATAGCCAATACTTTAATACATTTTTTTAGTATTATGGATAACATTTCCAAACCAAAAAGAATAAATCAAAAATCAAAATTTAAAACATTTTTTAAAAAGGCAACCAACAAAATAAATCCCTCACATCATCGAAACTGTAGCTTTTCAGAAATCACAACTTAGATTAGAAAATCAGATCTTCATGTTAAGTTCTGTATTTTTATCATCTTATCATCATGAAGTAAAACCTACAAATAGCCTCCCAAACAGATGTTCTAGTTCAAACTAATCAACTCCTGTTTGACACAATATATATTCTTTACAAATGCCCAGGAAACTGAGAACCAAGACTGAGGTTGAGGTCTTTGACACTGAAAGATACACACTCTAACCTAACATGATTTTCTTAGCTCTTTTTGAACTTTAACAAATTATTGGCGTAATCTGTGAACTCCAGGCACACACTGAGCAGAACACCAAAGAAATATCCTAGAAGCTGTCATACACTGTCAAAATAAAGCACTACACTATTCTTTCACACCTTAACAAAACCAAAATCCCAAAGCAGATAGCCCTTTCATGTTCTAATGAAAAAAAAAAAAACCATGATCACAAGAATCTTTTGAAATGCAAAGATCTTGAAGACAACTACTTACATATATTCTGATTTAACTGAACAAAGCCCTGTAAGTTACGGTCTTCATAAAAGGAACAAACTGTTTTAAAAAGATAATGTTTTTAAAGGTTACAAATGTTTTATGGCAAACATGTAAGTGGAATTTAAAATTTACTGTTATTGATTTGGTGTGCTGTTCATATTGTATTTCAGCTGTAAGACAGTAGTGGATGTGTCACTAGCAGACATGATTCCCAGGAGGGAAACATTAACATTAAAGTGTATGTTTTATATAAAATAAAACCCATAAAAATCATTTTCTAAGGGTTCATTTGCCATATTAAAAAAAACATATAATTTCCAAATCCCATTAAAAAACCCCACACAAACATAACAGTTCACAAATGAAATATGTACAGACAATTAATCTATACACTCAAAACATCCATTTCTGGCCACAAACACTGGTGTCAGGTTCTGCCAGGCAAAACAGTTTGCATGTGGGTGTGGAGTTTACCTGTTTGCTTACCCTTAGGTTAGGAAGAACCCATCCAATTTTATTCTCTTGAATATCTGATTACTTCTGACAGCTTACTACACCTGCCATACACCTCAAGAAATGTAAGACACTGCTAACTTGTATACTGTTATAAAATAAGTATCAAATTTGGGTTCATAACATGATTTCAAATTATAAGCCTAATGACAGATAACATATATAGAATAAATTTTCTTTATCTCAGTCCTTCAGCATCATAAAGATAAAAACCTATTTTCACCCAAATGAATAATGATTTCCCTACTGCCTACAACAGTGACATGCTACTCCTCACTTGCCTCTGTATGATCCAGAAATGATGCCCTCATGCAATACTTTCATTCATACTGGAAGGACTGTCTGTGTCCTTACTCTGTCCAGGCAGAAAAAGAAAACTCACAGCAGAACTAAGCAGACACATCCTGACCTACACATACAAAGTAAGCCTCACTGGTGCTAACATACTTATGTTGATGATATTGTGCTGTGCTCTTTCAGTAGTCCTTTATTTGAGGAGCAGAACAGAAGTATTCAAATTGTTAAAAGAAAGGACACCGCACAGTGAAAATAACTTCCAATAAGTGAGCTCATAAAATAGGGCTCCACTTCTGCCCTAAAATTGTGTGCTGCGATGTTCCACACGAGGTTTACAGGCGGCGATTCCCAGCTCCCTTCACGGAGCTCCCCCGGCGCGGCCCCGGCCCGCGCTGCGCCAGCGCCACCTGCCGGGCGCGGGCGGCACTGCGCGCTCAGCACAGCGCCCCCTCCTGTCCCTGCGCGCATCCCCACACGAACATCGACCACGGCTCCGCAGAAGGCAGGGGTGTCCCATCACTTCGTACAGTGAATTAATTCATCCTTGATATTGCACAATAGAACTCTAATACTACTGTTAAGCCTCTCTTCTATTACGTCTCTGGAAAATCCAGAATTGCCAGCAATCTAGGCAAAGATGGAAGGTTACATGCTGAAGTAATACCTAACCCCCCCCCCAAAATTACAGTTTCCTTTTAGTGCAAACTGCAGGAACTTGTTTCTTACAGCAAAACCTGGAATTTAACCTGGTCAAAATAATGTGTGTAGGCTCTTCAATACTTGTCAAGGAGAAAAGAAAAAGTGATTGCTTAACATTCCATTTAAAAGATTGTCTTAAAACTACCCCCACACAACACTGCTTGGCAAATTGCTTCACTAATAACTCAGAAGAGCCTAACATCTTATCTTGCAGCATAAGTTCTGTCTGACTTTGGTATAACAGAATCCCAGATCTCACACTAAGGCTTGTCATTGTACTGGTTAAATCATAAATGTAGTAAAAGAAATAAATCTTTAATCTCACTGAAAGGTAATGTTCAAAAGTTCTTCTACTTTAGAAAGTAATTCCAGCTGCATATCTACAGCCCAAATTACAAGATGCTTTAATGTTTAAAATCTGTCACTGCAGTATTAATTATTTTCACTCTCATGTAGGACATTGACTATTAATGTCTCAGTACCTGCTTTGGTATAATTTTGTAGGTATTTCAACAGAACCCAATGTATTTCCCCCTCATGCCCCAATACTAAGGCAGAAGTTGGGATGATGAAGGCTAAAACTATCACCAGTGACCAATCTGAGGAACCTAACTTTTCCATGACGTAACTGGCTCTTACACCTCTTTGCCTCAATATAACTTCTGACAAATTTGTCCCCAGAAGTGAATGCAATGAAGCAAAAAAAAGAAATGCCAAGTCACAGATACAACACTCTGGAACAAGACACATTATCAGCCACCCATGAAAGATTGGTTAGTATGAGCAGCAAATACCCTAAGGGCTAGCTGGAAAACAGAAGAGAAAAGGTTTTTTAGAGCAATGAGAAGGACTGCAGGCAGAAACACACTCACCACACCTTAAAATCTGGAAATTGTGTAGGCAATTGAGGCTATAAGCCAAGCTAACATTTACTGCCTTTCAGCAGAGATCATTATCTGAGAGCTGTGTCAACCAGAAGCCATCTATTTGTGCTTAGCAGAATGCATAAACACAAAAAACCTGTGCAAACATCTCCCCAGCCGCTGTTTGGCTTCATGTGACAGTTCTTTCTCCAAGTAACAGAGGAGAAAATGGAAGACTACCAAAAACAAAGCCCTGTAAGCAACTGCGGAAAATTGCCAGACTTACTATGTCAAGATACAGAGGTGTTGTGAGCTTGTGGAGAATTCATGAGGCTGTTTGAGCAAAAATGTGTGCTAAGCCACTTGCTTATCTTGCACTAGGCTGGAGCAAGGCTTAACAACTGAATGATGTCTGAGGTGAGGCAGAGGTCTCACAGCCCAATGNAAGAAATGCCAAGTCACAGATACAACACTCTGGAACAAGACACATTATCAGCCACCCATGAAAGATTGGTTAGTATGAGCAGCAAATACCCTAAGGGCTAGCTGGAAAACAGAAGAGAAAAGGTTTTTTAGAGCAATGAGAAGGACTGCAGGCAGAAACACACTCACCACACCTTAAAATCTGGAAATTGTGTAGGCAATTGAGGCTATAAGCCAAGCTAACATTTACTGCCTTTCAGCAGAGATCATTATCTGAGAGCTGTGTCAACCAGAAGCCATCTATTTGTGCTTAGCAGAATGCATAAACACAAAAAACCTGTGCAAACATCTCCCCAGCCGCTGTTTGGCTTCATGTGACAGTTCTTTCTCCAAGTAACAGAGGAGAAAATGGAAGACTACCAAAAACAAAGCCCTGTAAGCAACTGCGGAAAATTGCCAGACTTACTATGTCAAGATACAGAGGTGTTGTGAGCTTGTGGAGAATTCATGAGGCTGTTTGAGCAAAAATGTGTGCTAAGCCACTTGCTTATCTTGCACTAGGCTGGAGCAAGGCTTAACAACTGAATGATGCCTGAGGTGAGGCAGAGGTCTCACAGCCCAATGTTGTCTCAGAGAAGCACAGGAGTGCACCCAGGCCTCGGTACCAACCTCACTTCACCTTATCCATGCACAAACAGCCTCTGTTACAAATCTGTACCTTTGGGAAGATAATGATGTGAGGCTGTAACATGCTGACAGAAGTAATGTCAGGTGGCTTTCACTGCTCCCTCACCTGGGTGGAAGACAATACTGAATTATTACGGATCTGCGCTGCCTTTGTTACAACCAATTCAGCCAAAGGTATCCAAAGATAATTAATATATTGAAAAATGCACCCACCAATATGAAAATGAGAAAGAAGCTGCTTCTCCACCAACTAGGACCACAGCAACTGGTAACCAATTATATTTGACTGTAGTCATACCTCCACTTTTCCAAAAGGTCTAAAATTGGTATTTGAAGTCCTCCATTTTTGGAGTATGAGAACACAACCTTACTTCATAGACAATGGGCTTGCTCCTCTCTCCCCTCCCTAAAGCAGGGATGACTCCTTGGTAAGATTTGCGCCTCCAGCTGGGAGTACAGCTGGGAACAGTTATACACAGCACTGTACACTTACATTTTGTAGATGTACTGCATTTATCACCAGCAATCTAACAGGAGTCAATGATCTGCTGCTTCAATAAACATTGTTCCTTAATCTGGAATTGTAAAAGTTCTTATTGAACATAACCAGCCATAGTGCCTAACTGGTTATAATCAGAAATTAAGCCAAGCTGCACCAGACCCTCTGATTTCTGAGGAATAGCTGGAACACAAGGGGGTTTATTTTCAACCAAATTTCATATGCTTATAGCAACAGCAACTGACTGGCAAAATTAAACAGAACTTCCATGTTAACAAGTGAAGATCAAAATTGCTGCATCCTCGCAGACAAATACAGACTTCAATTAGGAACTTTCAACAGGAAAAAACCTTTCCCAGAAAGCTGGGTTACACTACTGGACTCAGAAATATGCCTTCAAATGATCTCAGCTGACTTTTTTACTGTGGTTTGCAGACCTGCTTGTTTGCCACTCATCAGTAGGTGCTAATTCCACTTCTAAAAATGGAGAAATAAAGAAAATCAGTGAATAAGGGACTGGGATTTTCTGACAGTCACAGCATAGATGCCTACAAACAGTAATGAAGCTGACCAAAGACTAGAGACACACCAGGAGAGGGAGGAAATAAAAAGAGAAAGACATCTATCAACCTTATGAACTCTGCACGTGACCTGTGTCTGAAACAGTTATCATGAGTAGATAGAGCAAGGAGGGACAGAATTGAATCCTGATGCTACATGGCATTAGGAGGGAAGCATGGCAGAGCTGTAATTACTATTCAGGCATAACCTGTAAAATTTAAGAGTGATAAACCAAAAATCTCTAGTTTTGTGTAATTGCTGTCCAACCCCATGAGTTCTCAGAATGTCCTTTTTCTTCCTCATGAACTTAAAACATTGTTCATTGGTTTTTTTTCACATTATACAGTCTTCACCAATTGGATATTCATTTTTATAAGAATAAGTCTTTTTCAATCACCACTGTTATAATTGCAATCACTTCCTTTTATGTTTTGTGTTCCCAGTGCTCCTTGGTGCTCCTCAAACTTCTGTAGAATTGCACTACTTTTCTTCAATCCCTTCCATAGATTTCTTTATGAGATTCTGTCAAATGTCTACCCCTCCAGCAAAGCATGAGTCACAGCCTTGATCACACCAGCACTTACACTGAACTCTAATAATCTTCATGTAGCACTCCTTGCTGTTGTTAGTGCACTGGTTTTGTCTCATTCATGCTTATTCATTTGTTGCCTCTTAAGACAGAATAGGGAAGAGAGAAAGCCTCCATCCTTTCATGCTAGGAGAGAAGATCCTGTCACAATTGCCTTGTAGTCTGTGGCAGAAGCCTCCTCTATTTCCACGAAGTGTAGAAAATTATGCTTAATGTTGTCTGCTTTTTTAAGACCCTTCATTTTTACCAATAAAAGTCACTGCTCCAATCATTTTCCCTATTCTGTAATTTTAATATACTTTGGTTTTATCTCTTGACCTCCTCTGTTTTTAAGTCAACTTGATAAAACCTTTCCCTTCTCCAATGTTCCTTAAACTTTAGCTATATTTACAGAAAAAGGATAAACGCAAAACACTCTACTTCTGAACCTCACATGAAAAAAATTAAAAGCAAGTTAAACAAACCACAGAGACTTCTAGAACTAGAACAACATAAATATGAAATAAAGCACAATTGACAACATTAGATGGAACTCACCCTGCTTGTGGGCTCACCATTCCCACCGAGTTTTTATGAGCTGGTGATAATGTCTGAATTTTGCTCCCACTGGATCCAGACGAAGACAGTGCTTTACTTGAAGAGGTGCCTGGCAGTTGAAAAGCAAGCATGAAAATATAAGAAAATACAAAATTTTGCTGCTAGAATGATATAATTTATTAAACACATTTTATTTGCAAAATACAAAACAAGAGTTTTAGAAATACGGAGGAATGAGTCAGTATGAAGATAACACAAAAAGAAAATATGTTTCAAAAATTCATAGAAAATATATAANAATAGTCTAAGTATGTACAAAAAGAACGTTTCCTATCTGATGATATCTGAAATCCAAATTAGATCACTGTTTGTATCATTATAATATACATGCCTTGACTATGTATTTTCACCAATTTATGATCATATTCAGCAGACAAATTAGTTACAGAATTAAGCATTAGATAAATTTCAGGTGAGAGATCAGTATTCGATACAATCGTGCTTTATTACACTGAATGATTTTTCATATCCAATTCAGAAAAAAATAAATTGACCTGATATATAAACCAAAATCCTAAGTGCTCAAGAGTCTTTTTAGATTGATGGCAATCAGTGCCCCTTCCAAATTTATTTTAAATGAGAGTTTGCAAACCACTATATCAAATGAACATAGTTTGCAGAACTACTGTTTAGAAAGGACATGGAACAATTCACAACATTCATTTCATACCTACACCAGTTTTGCTAACACCACTTGGCTGTGGTAAGCGTGATGATGGTGATGGTGTTGATCCTACAGAAGGCATCTTCTTAACTGGAGCAGGTTTGTACTGTAACAAAATACAACCTAGAAATTTAAGCAATTAAATCAAGCTATCTATATAACACAACAGGTAGTTCTTTCAGGTACTGTGGGAGAACAGATGATGATTTCCTACAAGGTAACCTGTTTCTGGTATGGGAACA
>VZUA01042124.1:7768-20662 GCA_013401035.1 Horornis vulcanius
CCTTCCCTTCCCTTCCCTTCCCTTCCCTTCCCTTCCCATTTGTAACTCCTGTTCTAACCATTTTTCTTGTTGCTCTTTTCCACATTTTACTCCATATTTCTGGATTGGAATAACCCACTGAACAGTGTAGGAGGGTGAGTGGCCAACAGGACATGTGAGAGCTCTGTGTGAGCTGGGTTAGAGGGACTCCAAAAGTTGGCACTGTGGAAATGGGAATGGTCACAACATTTCTCCTTCTCCTCAGACCTTCTCCTAGGTAAACAGGAGGAATTAAATCTGAGTCATCTGCAGTGTGGCTGGAGCAGGCCCTTGTGCTTGCTCCTTCCCCTGTGTGGCTCCTGCAGTGGTGTAACAGTACCATGGGATAAAGCGAACAGGGGAACTGCTCTGGTCTCAAAAATTAAAAAAAAAACCTTGAGTTTAGATGTGTTTTCATCACCAGCTTGCTGTGTAACCCTCCCAGGTGGGCACTGGCGTGACAGGAGAGGTGCAGAGGGGGCTGTTTGCAGCAGCAGTGCTCAGCAGACCCAAGTCTGACTCTGGTCTCATCTGCTTTTCTTAACTTGCTTGGATTGTTCAGAGCCACTTTACTTGTGGTGGTCATTGTGCCTTTCCCTTTCCTAATGTACAGCAGGGAGGAGAGTTTGCTGTCCTGTTACCAATTCACCCTTTTTAGGGCTCAGGAAGGAAATTTTGGTTTTATACCAAATAGGCAAGAGGTTTTGAGAGCTTATTTTTCTCCTCCCACAGCTTCAGAGTGGCAAACTGGAACTGATGGTAGCAGCTTCCCAGGGGATAGCAGTAGGATCAGCTGCTTGTGGCTAGTGGAGACTGGAAGTGCCTGCTACAGGTGGTAAAGGGAATTCAGGTTTATTGCCTGGTACACCTGGTGCTTATAAGTTGAGGGCAACTGGTGTTTGTGCTTATTTCTGATTACTCTCACCTGGTCCTCCTCTGCTTCCTGGTTTTTTCCACCTTGTCAGGAAGGGATTGAGATCCACATGGGCTGAGGAGTGCCCACTGACTTACTTTGAGTCCTTCTAACTTTCCCTGAAGCCAGTTAGGTGAGTCCTTGGTGGGGGGGCAAAGAAGGGATAATGAGGAAAGGGAGAATTATTAGTTGACTGATAAAATTGCAATTTGCTTTTTAAAGTCTGTTTGTATTTATTGTGCACTTAACTGCCCTCATGCATGCAGGCTCCATATGCCTCAAGGAGCCAGGAAAGGTGTTCCACAGGGACTGGAGGGTGCCAAGGAGCCAGAAAAGGTGTTCCATAGGGACTGGAGGGTGCCAAGGAGTCAGGAAAGGTGTTCCATAGGGACTGGAGGGTGCAGAGGAGCCAGGAAAGGGTTCCACAGGGACTGAGGGTGCAGAGCCATCCTCTACTCCGCCTGGCAGCAGGCAGGTGTGGTGCACTTGGGGCAAGTCAAGACACAATCCTTTGAGTAGCTTAAAAAAATATCCCACTTGGTTTGACATAAACAGTTTCTTTATGTTAGGAAATCCTGGTGCAGTATCACATAAACTCCCACGACAAAGCAGACAGGTGAAGACACCTTAGAGGTGTTTCCACCCTCTGCACTAAGCTCGGCCTAGTGGAGGATGTGCCTGCACTTCCAAGTGGGAATTAGCCTGAAAAGAGTATTTGTGGAGTTTGATAAGTTAGAATAGTTTATTAAAAGGATTAACATGAAACAGTGACTGCAGTATAATTTAGGAATGTAACAGAGCAATGATAGAATTCCTGGGGGTTTTTTTTTGCTTCACACAGTGTTTGGTTGCAGCACTGAGTGACTCGAGTGGCATCACAGACAATATCTTGCTTTTCTGGCTTTACTTACACAGCTTTGTCTTAAGATAACAGAAGAGTAAGAAAAAATGGAAAAGTACAATGTGATTATAAGATGAGCTCTTCTTTGATGCAGTGAGGGCAGTGCTCAGGATTCTGAGCTTCTTGGTGTGGTTAGCAGTTTTTTGTGGTTGGTTTTTTTTCCCCTATTCAGAAAAGACCAATATTGAAATACGGCATAACTGACAATTTACTGTTCTAGCTTCTAGTCTGTATAACCAGAAGTGTCAGGCAGAAATTTGCTCCTTTTTGGTTTCAAGGATCATTTCCCTCCCAATTCCTTTAGTCTTGAAAGTTCTCTAATTAAAACATTTATGGGAGTTAGTCATATCATTAAAACTATATACTTCTTAAGTGTCCTTTTAAAATAATTTTTAAGTCTCTCTGTGTGCCAGAGAATTAGCAAGCATGGTATGAAGAGTGTATATCTGACCAAGCAGATTTTCAACAGCAACCATATTTTCAACATGTGTGCTGCTTCCTGATGGAATGCTTCCAGAGCATTTACTCTTCCAGGCTCTGTTGTTTGGATCACCTCCTCTTTTCTCTTGTCTTTGTGGCAGAGAGGGGTATTGCTCCTGCAGGTAGCAATAAGAAAGCATTAACTGTCTTTAGAAACACTTTATTGGGGTTTGTTTTCATTTCATTCTGGCTTTCTGTCTCCTGCTTTCCCTAATGGAGATAAACTGAAATTACAGAGGCCAAGCTGACTGTGCATTCAGAGAATTAGAACAACACAGTATTCATCACTGTAGGGAACTGATAGCCACTACCCAGGGAAGTTTGATATTATCAGTGTAATTAATATCCTTATGCTGAAGCAAAGCTATCTTGAATTTACTTTTCAGCCAGTATTTATTTCCGGTTTTGCCTGGAGTCAATAAATCACGTAATGAAGAGTTTCAGGGTTTGAAAGGAATAATTTTCTGCTTAAATGATTCTCCTGAAGTGATGTTTATTTGTTACTGAAGTTAATTGAATGCTGGAGGTGGATTTCTAAAGCTGCAGACTGCGTGTCCTGGGATATATTCTCTCTCTCTCTCTCTCCTGTGTTGTGTAGCACATCTTTGAACAGCAGTTCTTTTGAGGCAGAAGAATTACCCCATGCAGGGTCACCAGACTTCATGCATGAAGAAATTGTTTTGTATAATCATCCTTCTGTCTCTCCAGGTCACCCTAAAAAACTGCATTGCAGCTCATCTTGCAGGTTACTTTTTTTCCAGGATTTGCATATCGTTTGATTTTCGTGCCTTACAGGATGTGACTGTTCTTGTGCAGATAACTTCAGGTTTCCATTGCTTCACTTTGTGTTGTGTTTAAGCCTTACACAAGACTTGCTGTACATTTGGCTATTGAGAAACTGTATTTCCAAGTTTTAATTTAAAATTGCACTAAGTCTCACATTAAACATGATTATGTCCAGGTTTTAAACCTTTTTAAACTTTCCTGTGCAGTAAAAGGTGTTTTAAAAATTTTTGTGTTGAAAAATGTGTTTGTGTATTTCATAAATTCCTTTACTATAGTGGGGCTGTTGTGCTGTGGGAAGTCCACAGCAAACTAAAGAAACAAGAAAAGTGCAAGGTTACTTCAACTCAGATTTTAGTTCAGGCTTGTATTTCTAAATAATAAGCTCCTTAGAGGACGTGCTGCCTGTTCTGCTTAGAAGGCTAAATGTTGAAATGATGGCATTGCATATTTCTTTTCATATATTTGGAACTAATGCTCAGTGTTTTATTTCCTCAGTGCATTGATTATTGCTGCAGTATTTGATCGTGATGTTAATTGCAGAAGAGCTGCTTCTGTAAGTTACCACATTCCAGCTTCCATGCCTCTGTTATTTTTTGTTTATTTTCATTTAATAATTTGTAGACTTAACTATGTAGAACTACAGTAGAGAAGCAAAGTATTATGCTGGGAATAAAAAAAAAATGTTTCTTTAAATCCTTAGAAGTATTGTGTGAATTCAGATGTTAAATTATATAATCCAGATGCACATCTTGATTTATGGTCACAGTTAACAGTCTGCTGTATTGTTGTCATGATGATCAAGATAAAGTATCTAAGAAAGAATTACTTACCATTTTAGTCACAAAATCACACACAAAAGAGTCCTACATAATACACAGGTATTGTTTTTTTGCAATACAATTCAAAATACAATTGCTCCTTTACAAGTCTCCAAACTGTGGAGTTTTGTGAGGTTATACTTTCCTGATTGTGCATCTTCACTCTTTAATCATTGTTACTCTTTATGGTAAGTTGAAAATTTCTAGAATAATCTCTTTCCTTCAAACATACTTTTAGTTGCTATATGAAACTCTTTCCATAGGACTGGGAATTTTTAAAAGAGTGACAAATCCACTAGTCAGATATTGTTAGGCAGTGAATAGGACTGACACCAAGGTATATTCTGTGGAAACTTTTTGTAGGAAATATTTATGCTGTTGAGAATTTAGAGGAGCAACTCTGTTCTCTTTAAGAGAAGAGAAATGATGGAAAATTACAGCTTGCTATAGTTAGAATTTGAGAAAAAAGAATAGACTTCTTATCTATGAGAATTCATAGATACTGAACTTGCTTTCTTTAAAAAAAAGTATGAATTGTATCTTTTAACAGATAAACCAAATTATCTTATGCAAATGTAAAAAACTCCACCCTATAACTGTATGAGCTCAAACCATGGCCAAAGAATGACTGTTGGCCAAAGAACCAGATGTTTCTGTTCCTGACAATAAATGTCACTGTGAATGTATTAAAAAAAAAAAAAGACAAGACAGTCTTTGCAATATGCACATTAGCAGGTCTGTCTGACTTTTTTGACTGAAATTTTGCAAGCTGATGTGTTTATAACATCAGCAGGGTTTCTCAGGGATACCTGGATAGCATCCTTACTTTTTGTAGCCACACCTCTGCTGGAGTTGAAGCTGCTGAATGAAGCTGCAGAGTAATTGCTGGGGAAGTGAGTCAGTGCTTGAGCAATCCCACCACAGCTCCTGGGTCTGAAGGTGCTCACACCAGAGCAAGCCAAGATGCTGCAGATTGCTGAGTAGTGCTTGAACTCTTCCCATACTGTACAACTAATGAGTATCAGCAATGCTGCTTCCCCCAGACTTCAACACCTACATTTTAGAAACTGTGGAATTGGCTATTCTTGGCTAATGTAAGTCTCTTTATTCAAAACAATTCCTTAGAGGAATTTCTGCAAAAAACATTGAGGAGCATAGGTGGTGAAAAGTGAATTATTTGTGTGATCCCTAGGAATTGTCCTCAAAATCAGGGTTTGTATAGACACCAAGGAGAGATCTTTATAACACAATTGCCACTGCAAGTGTGCTTCTTACCTTTGGTGGCTTGATTTAATTGTCCTTTGTGATCATCAGTGTGTTTCTACATTTAAACTGATAGTTTGACCATGAGCTGTGTGCTAAACCAGCCTGACTGAAGCTGAGAGCTCAGTGCAGCCTGAGTGTCTGTATTTCTAATTACAAAACCCAGCAAATTTCTCCTCACTTTCTTCTGCTGTAGCCCAAGCTCCTGAGCTGCCTGCAAGTCAGCTACCTCCAATCTCATTAATTTTTTCACTAGTACTTCCTAATTCAGAGCTGATCAAAATTTGGAGTAGCTGTTTGATGGACATTTATGAAATTGCTAAAGCCTTTTATCTTATTTTCGAAAGGCAAATAAATATTTTATGTTTACCAGCCCTTATTACAATTTTGAAGAAAAATACCTGGGAGTGCTAAATATTTCCAATCATTATTACAGTTAAACACATATTTAAATAAACAACAGGTTTTACTAGATTTTTCATCTCTTACAATATGCAATATATTATAATGCAGAGCACCAATAAAATAAAATGGTGAACAGAGACATTTTGAACCCTGAGGTTAGAGAGAATAGAACAAGACTCTGCTTTTGAAGCTCCACAAGCATTCTGGGCTGGCTTGTGCAACTCTTTCATGAATAATCAGTATAAGGAGTAATCAGATGAATAAGTGATGTTGAATTGGACTCTATTCAGCTCTGACATCTCAAAGAGAGGCTTTTTTTCCCTCTTGTTTGGCTGATAGTGTTAAAAGTACCTAGTTTTAAATTAAATGTTTTTAGAGAATGTTGTAATGTTTTCTTCAGTTTCTGTGGGAAATAGGAATGTTCAGGTCACCAGACTAGTTGGTCACCTTGGTTCTGATTTAATGGAGTCTTTAAATTAATATATTTGTTCCCAGTTTTTCCATCTCCAGAAGGAGATTGTATAAAAAATGAAAAATTGCTCTCAAAAAACATTTGAAGTATTTGGCATCTCTCAGGAATTTGGCATGTTTTAGGAATTTCAGGGCTTTAGAGATTTTGTATAATTTAGGCACTTGTCTGAGGAGCACGTTTTTAAGTGGCATTGTAATGCAGTAGTTAAACTATGAAATCCCTTGGATATGACAGAGAATGCCATCCTCACTGAAATGTGCCTGTGCTGAGTAAAAGAAGGGTCTCAGCAGCATAAAATACAGAATCATCTAAGTGGGAAAAGACCTTTAAGATCATCAAGTCCAACTGCTAAGCCAGCACTGCCCAGTCTACCACTAACCCCATTAGACTGGGATTCTGGACACACCAGGGTTCCCAGAAAATACCTTCTGCATCCCAAACATACCTTTTTTTATGGAATGGGCTAAAAGATTATCACCTAATTGCCTTCTTTTAACCAAGGGGGAGCTCAGAGCTGCACAAATAACTGGCTACAGGTCAATGAGATCTGATTGATCTCCAGAGGGTGCATAGCATAAAGTGCAGCCTATGCCCGCGGTAATGCATTGAGGGTAGTGTAAAACAGGACCTAAAGCTGGAAGTAGAGAGCAATGAATGCTGCAGAGTGACAGGCACCACTGTCCTGACTTGGGAGCGAGGAGAGGAGGAGAAAAGACCCGTGGCAGCAGCTGGGCTGCAGCATCCAGCAAGGAGCAGCCCCAGGGCACCGCTGCAGCCCCGGGGCACCGCTGCAGCCGCAGCTCCTGCTCCATCCCGGCTGGATGTGCTGCCCGGGGGCACTGCTGGCAGGGGTGGGCTCCCAGGCTGTGCTCCATGCCCTGTGCTGCCAGCAGCAGCTGGACCTGCCTGGGCAGGTGTGCAGGGGCTGCAGGCAGGAGCCTGAACAGGCAGCAGGAGCCTGAACAGGCAGCAGCACCTCGGGAACGCTCTGGGAGGCTCCGGCTCCATCCCGGCTGGCGTCAGCCCTTGCTCCACCTGCAGTGTGATCTTCATGGAGCCAGCTCAACCTGTTGTTGTCACAGGTGGATTACCACAGGGCTGCTGGGTTTGTGGAGGAAATACAGAAGCTCTGGCTCTCCGAATTCTTGTGGCATTTCAGTAAACATGAGGAACTTCCCCTCTGTCCATTAAAAGTGTTGTCTGTCATTGGAAAGCTGTGTGTGCAGAGTGGCAGAAGTGTCCAAATAACAATGATCTTCCCTCTCTTAAGAGTTAAAATTTACAGAAGCTTTTATTAGTGCCTAGGATTTTATGGCCTTTAAAGGGATAAAAATAATGGGGTTTTTTGTGAGAGAGAGAAAATTCAAGTAGGTAATTAAGTAGATTTTCTTCTGTATGCCATACAGAAGTAGACAGATTAACTTTATGGTTGTTTCCATTGCATCTTTTTGCAAGATTTTGAGTTTATTTAGTGCAAAATACAAGAGATATACATGAATTTTGTCTTCAAATTTTGCAAGCCCAGTGTTTCAGCATGCTTTCAGACTCATACTCTCCAGATAAGTATTGAAGTCTCAATGGTTTTTGCCCAAAGTTTTTATGGACAAAGAATTAAACTTTACCCACTCTTAGCAAATGGTGTTGAAGTCAGACAAGAGTGAGTTGCCTCAGTTACTGTTGTCTACAGGCATTGAGTTTCCATCCCAGGGCCAAGCCTCGTGTCACTACTCCCAAGCACTTGTGTGGGTGTGACGAGTTTAATAAACCTGCATTCTCAAACTGCTGCTGTGCAACGCACGGCTCCAGGAACAGCAGAACGGGGAGATGCAGAAACAGAAAAGCCCTGCGGGCTTGTTCTACTGACAAAGTTTACTTTATTTAAAACAGAAAAGCCATGGGTCATTTATATTGTTGTGTGTTTTGAATTCATCATCTGGTGTTTATCAAAAAGCAAACCTGACTCGTTTTGCTGTGTTTGTTCTCTGTTCCTCAGGCTGCCTTCCAGGAGAATGTTGGGAGACAGGTATGGTGACTTCCCTGCATCTTCATTCATTTGTGCCTCAGAGGTTACTGTAAGCATGGAGTGCCTAAAATCAGGATTAGACACCGTGGCTTTGGAAAAATTGAGTGAAAGAATGTCACAAAATAATTGTTTTCATTATGAGCAGCGAGTTTTGTGGAATATTTTTCTGAGGTGTGAGTTTTATTTTAGTGTTCCAGCTTGGGAAGAAAATGAGTTTGCTGGTAATTTTCAGTCCTTCAGAAAAGCAAAACCAGCATTTGAGCTGGTCATTGTACTCCCTGGAAACTGCAGTGCTTTTAAAGCTTCTAAACCTTTTAAAATGTAGGTTTTTGGTTTGGTTTGGTTTTTTTTTTGCTTCATTAATTTTTCTGATTTTTTATAGAAGCAGAGCAACTGAAGTGGGCTGTGCAATCAGTGCTGTAGTTGATGGTTCCGCAGTAAACAAGGCTCAAGAGTCTTCAATTCAGTTTTTAGGCTTTCTCTTGTACCATCTAGATATTTTGAGAAATCTGGTACATTTGGAGGTACCCAAGTCCTTTGGTAAAAAGTATTGTGGTAGGTTCCTATGTAACTTAGTAATATTTAAGTAGTTAAAATCCTCAAGACTTTGATTTTCAAACTTGGAGGAGAAGCAAATAGGGTAAAGCCTTGGATTTATTGGTTGCTCACCAGGAATTAATAAAATTGAATGTAGAACTAAGAGATAGAGTGTAGGGGAGGGATGGTTCAGTCAGTGTGTTCCTGTGAACAGAGCAGGCCATGTGAGCATGGTTAAAGCAATTTTGTTATCAATAAGCTTCTCTTTAAGGGATCTTTGTTAAAATGCTGTCGCCTGACAGCATTCCTGAAGATCTGTGTTCTGAGCCAGAATATTATTCCTTTAGAACTCTGGCTCTTAAACCATCTGTTCATGTTCAGTGTGTATTTCTAGAGAGAAGTAAGTTAATAGCGGAGAAAGGGTGCAAGAGGACTGGGAAGAGGAGAGTAGGGATTTTTGGTGACCTGACCCAGCTGGGTCTGTGAACAGAAGCCAGGGTGACTCTTCCTGGGTCTGCAGTTCCTGCCCTGGAGAGGTTGGGCATCACACAGCAGCCCAGCCTGATTGCACTGCATGAGGTGCTGAACAAAGTAAATAACACCTTAGCCTGGCTTAGCTCCAGGGGACAGAGGGCTCCTGGGTGCTGCAGGTTTAGAAATGCTTCCATGTAGCAAAAACTCAATATTTTTTAAACATTTCTTAATCAGAGGAGTACAGTCCATGTTAGTTTACAGCCAGAAAGGTTCCTTACAGCCTCTGCTTTGACCTACAATGCAAATGTGTCATCACATGATGGTGATTTCACCTCTGTGTTGGCACATCAGCAGTGGAACAGTGAGTTTTCATGGCATGGAGGAGCTGTCAGGCTCCAGTTGGTTCCTGCAGAAGGTCAGAAGTTTTACTTGCTGAACCATTCCTTGGTGCTTAGGAAAATGGTTACTTAATGAGTAGATCCACCCTCTGGAGTTCAGAGTGTGTTGAAAGAGACACCTGTTCTCTGAACTGGAAGGAGGTAAAACATATTTTCCACCTGAGGTGGAGATACTGAATAGTTGGAGAAAAAGGTTGCCCTCACTTGTTCCCTGGTTCCTGCCTCCTTCAGCTTGATAATTCCACATGTCCCAAATCCAGAGTTTGCTGATGGCCACAGAAGAAGCCATTGTAAGAATGCCACTTACGCTGTGTGTAAATGGAAGCTTTGAAAAATCTGAAGGTTTTTTTTGAGCATAAATCCTGAGAAATGAGTATACTTCTAATAATACCAACTTCTACGTTGGGGAAGTTTGAAGTGTTCTGTGAAAACAGAAGCTGTTGGCTATGAAGCCTGACTCTCCCACTGGCCATGACCTCTGTGTTCCTGAAGTCAGGAGTGATGCTGTGTGACCCAAAAGCTTGGTGGCACCGTGCCCTCTGTGAGATGGCATCCAACTGGCACACTCACAGCTGGGGAACAAATAGCAAAGTCCAGCTGGCAGCTAGAATTCAAATTGTTTGGCTGAGATTTTCCTTATGTAGTGTGCATTTTTCGATGTCTTGTTCTTTGGCCTCGCATCATCCTGATGTTTCTCATGTACCTTTTTGCCCCTAATCAAGGTTTGATGAGGTTTTTGGACAGAGCATTCATTTTACCTTTGAGTTATCAAGACTTGCAGGCTTGGATAAGCCATAAATGTTCTGTCTCTCCTTGGTCCAGTCAGATTTCAGATCTTCTTCTTTTGGGAGCACTGGGATTCTGCTCCCCAGAGCAAGATCTTGGCAGCAGCTGGCAGCTCCCACTGCTTCCAGGATAAACTGCTTCAGTGATTCAGGCTCAGATGGAGAGATACTTCCCACTAGTTTTGCATGGAAGGGATGAGTGAGCTGTAAACAAACCTGCATCACATCCCAAACCTGTACTTCCAGGGAGCATTATTGTTTTAATACCCTCTGAGTGTCCCTTTTGGAAGTGAGTGGAGTCAAGTCTCAGCTGGCTCTTTTCCATTTGTTCTTCACTGTGGCTCATGGGTGCTGTGCTGCCTCTGCTGATGCTCTGTTAAACCAGCCAGAGCCAATAAAATTCTGAATATCTGAATTGTATTGCTTGCATACAGAAATGCAGATTTCTAAGTGGAAATCTCATGCATAGAAAGCAAATCTATCTTCTAGAAACAGACTGGTTTGAGAAGTGGTGGCAGAAGTGGGATCCTTCAGTAGGATTCAATATTTCAGGCTTTGCTGGGAACCAGTGTTGATTTTAAAAACAAACCAACCCCATTTTTTATTTCATTAATGAGTCATAAAATACAAGTGTAAGTAGAAACTCCTGTGTATTCTACACGTGATGCACCTCTTGGTGCTTAAATCTCTAATTTTATATTTCATTAAACTCACCTTCTGCCTTCACATAAACTGGAAACATGTTTATGTTTATCTAAATCCTTCTAGAGGAATCATCTTTTGGGTATATACATAGTCATGCATTAACCAAATATGTATTTTGGTAAGACTGGGAGGTGTGAAGGGAGCTGTTGCATAGGTTACTGCCTGCTGCCATTTGCTTGGGCTATTTATCATTGACTCACAAGCAGAGTGAGGTATTTTGCTGTTTATATATTCAATGTCCTTTATGTCTCTAGTACGAGTAATTTTACTATAAATTAAATAGTATTTTTTCAGTGCTTGGGAGAGTAGCAGGAGATGTTTTCAATCATGTTGCCTATTTGGAATGTATTATACATTTTAAAATAATATTTTGTTTGTAGGGCACTTTCCCCCATGGCATTGACATTCTCACTGCAGCTGATTATTTTGCTGTTGGTAACAGAGTTAACTGTTACTTGACTATAAGGTAAGTTTCCAATCATTAGTTTTCCTAAATATGAGGGACCTCGTGCACCTAATGAAATACCTGTCTGATTGCCTCACCTTACTGAATATTGTTTAATACTGATGGTTTTAAGTAAATCAAAATTGTGGGTTTGTTTCTGTACCAAGCTGATTATCATGTGTGAGGCAGAGTGAAATCCTTGACTTCAAGGAGGAAGCAGCCAAAAAGTGTCACAAAACTGTCTAAGCTGCTCAAGGCTGCAAAAGGTGAGGAGGTTTGGGGAGCTGTAGTCAAAGGAGAGGCTGTTATGATGGCAGATTGACTCTGATGTGGGTGAATAAATCAAGTCATACCCATTTTAAAAAATCACTTTGCCCAAGTTGTTGAATTTGTGGCCTGTGCATAGACCTTTAACTCATGGGCTTGTGTTAGCTCAGTGGAAAGCTGGCCACAGTGTGCAGTAATGTATTGTCATGGGTTAGCACAGCTTGGCTGTAGTTAAAGAGGAAACAGAATGATTCTCATTCTTCTTTTAGTGTGTGTTAATAAATCTATCTTTATACTGTTTAAGTTTGAGCCTGCTTTGCTTTTCTCCTATCCTCTCATAGTAGGGAAAAAGAGTGGGTGATTCTGGGAAAGGAAATTGGTGAAACTATTACATGATTGAAAAACCAAACTGGTCTCTGCAGTACAGTCTGCAAAGAGCAGATGGGAAATACTCAAACTGGGTGGTGTGGTTATAAACCAGGGGCTTGTTCTGGAATACAGAGTCAGCTCTGGAAACAGAGGTGCTGAAATCAGGAGAGTTTGGAACCAAACTGGATGGCCAGAAGGAACAGAATATTGCATTTCCTCACGGGGAAATGACAAAGAGCAAGGGCTGGTTCTGGCTTGAGTTGTCTCAGACAGAGTCTGGCCTCGAGTCCAGGCTGTGTGCAGAGCCAGGGTGGGGAGAGCAGCACAGCAGCACCCACAGGGTGATTCAGCCCCATTTGAGACGGCAGGAAATTGCCCCGTGGGTCAGAAAGGCTTGAGCAGATGATGTCCTTGGGGAACAGAAAGAGCAGACAGGTACAGGATGGTTCATGCTCCACTGCCAACTTTGTGACTTCCTCTGAGACCTTTTTTAAGATAATCTGTACTGGAACCCTCTGTCTTCACCTTGACTATTTTTTTTAATTGATCTGTTCACCTCTGTATTGTCCCTTTTGTGCAGAATCATCTCAGTCTGTTCATTCTTTCACCTTTTACCGACTATCAGCCCTTCTGGGGTCCCCACCCTCCTCCCACAGCCTTCCCAGAGCTCCCACCCACGGGAGATGGGGAAATGCAGGAGCTGGGTATTTCCATGCTGCTCGAGATCCATGTGTATGGCATCCACGTGAGCTCTGAAACTCTGGGGTTTTGTACTAATAGAAAATTGAAAACATTCAAAGGTGACAAAGCAGGTTTTATTTTCTGTCTTCTATAA
>VZUA01042124.1:29280-43448 GCA_013401035.1 Horornis vulcanius
TGGCATTTAGGATGCCAAAGTTTAGAGAACAAGGTATCCAACAATCTCAAAGCCATGAAATTATGCAATACGCATTTTCAAGGCTATTGTAATTAAACCTGTAAAAAATAAAATGATGTGTAACCTGTTTTCAACAAAGATCCAACTAGGCTAGATCACCCATGCTGCTTTGGCTAAGTCACCTGAACAAAGAATAACAGGTATTAATGCAAGATTATCTAGACTATAAATTTTCCTTTCATGTCTGGTCTATTAAAAGCTTCCTGAGTATAATTATGGAAATCTTCATCTCACTGAGCTGAGTTTCCATTGAATTTTTTTTGTTTCTATGAGTGATGCTGAGCCTTCACGTTTTATTCANGAGTAGGAAGTACTTGGACTAGATGGAAAAATCACAGAAGTGTTGGAGTCTAAAAATACAACTGAGCTGAGAAGGGTTATCAGTGTATTGGCAATTATGTTATTAGGAAGTGACACTGATTTCTTTATAAGCCTTTTGGGATAGTTTTCTGTATGATAAGGAAAGAATTTCTGTTTGCTGAACTATTTAAAATAAATATTGCATATTTCTGTGGAGCATAATTTGAAAACCAAATGGTTGGTTTTCTGTTTGAAAGTACTATGATGTTATGGAAAAAAAATGATTTACAGCATGATGAGGAAATCTGTATTAAAAATTTTGTATATTTTACAGATCTGTAACATACTATTTCAGTGAAAAATCATTGGAGGGACTCAAGCAAATTCACCAAGAGGTTTGTAGCCAGCATGAATCTGTTTTTAACCTGGGGTGATTTTTAACAAAAATTTACAGTTAAGGCAGCTGTTCTCCAGCTGTGCCAAGAGCAAACCTTGTCACAAAGAGTGGTTTGGACACCCCCAGACCGTGTGACAGCTGAGCTGGGTGTCCTGGACCTTGTGTCTTACACAGGGATGCTGGGGGCTCTTCTGCCTCTTGCTGAACCCCCAGCTCTGAGGCTGGAAATTACATTCCTGAGATGCCTGAAGGGGTTGCTTTGGTTCCTTTCCCTCTGTCCCTTCAACCTCCTGACTGGCCTTGGGATAACTGTGCACAAAGGACATCTAGTGAGCCATTCCTTGTCCCTGCATCCATAATTTCCTGTTTATAGACCTCAAAAGTCACATTCTGCATTTCAGCTGATGCATTGTCTGTATCTCTGCTTGTGCTTCTCAGAGCACTTCCAAATATTTCTATGGAGATAATTTTGCTTCATTTGTCCCTTTCATTTTCAGTCATCCCATGCTGTTGGGTTTTTCTTCCCAGCATGGAACAGACAATTCTCCTGCTGGTTCCTGCAGGATCTGTGGGACCTTCAGCTCTGATGAGCTCTCAGGCTTCACCATTCACCCACCAAAGTCCACAGGTGCCTGTTTAATTCTGGGCACAGCTCAGAGCTGTTGCTACAGGTTGAAAAAGCACCTTTGTCCTCCTTTAACTTTCTCATGTGGGCATGCCTGAAAGCTTGGTCAGCACATCTCTGCACTTAAAGTGCCCTTAAGTTGTTATGATGCAGTTGGATAAACTCTTTAATTTTAAATAATCTGGGTTTTTTGGCTTTTACTACATAGAAATGTGATAATCTCTGAGTTTTTATGATGGCTTGCTATAGCATTAAGAATGAAGTAAGATTTTTCAGTCACTTTTAAGCTTTTGTTTAAGTTTTTTCCGTTCAATCTGTAGCTTCCAAAGTTATTTTCAGAGATCAGACAAGGCATCTTATCATCATTCTAAAAGGGCCAGTGGGGGAAAGCAAATGTGTTTTAAAAAGCCAAACTGGCTTCCAGGGTATTTGCAGGAGCAGCTTGAGTTTGGAATTCAGGAAATTAGTGCTTTAGGAATGTGTTAAATTGATTTTTTTCTTAACAAAGTTCAAATGGATATAGAGAAGTTGTTTTAAAGAGTTTTTCCCTTTGGATTTTATTTTTTAAATTAACTCAAGTTTTGCACATCTCACAGTATATGGCATTGCATGTGAGGGGGAAAAATGAGAACAAAATGATAAAAAAAAAAAATGATCAAACAAACTCAATTAAAATTGATGTGTTTTTTTTCCCCCCAGCTTTGCAGTCGTCAATTGTACAGGTAAGAAAAAAAGGTGCAAACCCATCATTTTTCATCTTGGAAAATGCCAGTTAAAAAGAATGAAACCAGGATCTGGTAGGGAGGATTCCTTCCCAATTCCTTCCCTTACTTCCCAATTCTTTTCCTTCCCAATTCCTTCATCCTGTGTGACAAGCAGGACAGGAGCATTGCAAAAGGTTCAGGGCAATTTTTCAACTCTTGCGACAAAGAAAATGTAAATGAGTTTTCACTAAGTTGTTTTTCATTTCCTATTTGTTGAAGCTTCCAGGAAATTAAGGGATATTGCTTAAGGAGCTGTTAAGTAAATGTGAATTAAAATTGGTGTGTGACTTCAGAGTTTGCTTCTACATTTAAGGAAATCAAATCATAATGACTTGTATTCCCTAATAACTGTATGTGCAAGTGAGAGTTTTTCCTCCTTTAACTGACAGCATTTTTGGGTCATTTTCAGTTCACTTCTTCACAGTTCACACCTTACCTGAAAACAGTAAACCTGAACTAGTTTTTTATGTAATTATTAATTACAGGTTGAAGAATTTTTATGCAAGTTTTTTTTTTAATCATGAAACTTTCTGAAGAAATGATAAAATTTACTTCTCGAGGGCTCATGCAGAGAAATGTGACAATTCCAGCCCCGAGTGAGCTTGGGCTGGCAGATGGGCTTAGTGCTGATACTGTATATTCATGTCTTTGTGGGTGGCTCTCTTGGCTTCCATAAATTCTTTAATGTCAGGGTGGAGCTTGGGTGTAATTTGTTTTTGTCATAATGTGCACTTCTTGCACTTAATGGTATTTATAAGATGCCTACAGAAATGTTTTTGTTCTAGATAAGAGTTCTAATTCAACTCCAAGCAAGATTGATTCACTGCTGGTTGCTCCCATGCTTAGCTGAGACAGAGATGTCTGCCCTAATCCATGTTGTAAAATATCAGCAGGCATAAAATCTTTGAAAATGGGACAAGAAAAATAAACTAGGTTATAAAAACAAACCAACAATTTGAGTGTTGCTGGGCAAGCATTTAGTGAAACAAGCCAAACTCGTTTCATGATGAGTAATTATTGCACATAATATCCCAAAGATTTCCATTTGAGAAATTGCTACCGGGAATTTTCAGTGTTAACAACATCTTGGAGCAATGTTGAAAACCTGTGTATTTTATTTGTGTTTCAAATTTTTAAACTGTATTAACAAAGAGCATCTGGCCATATGTCTCAACTGTTTATTAGATATTTTGCTTTCACTTCTGGCCACTAAAAGGCCTTGTCAGGGACTGAAGGGATTTTAATGTTTTGATCAAGCTGTTCCAAGGAATGTTTTGCCCTCTGAGAAAGAGAAAAGGAAGTAAAATGTAGAAATGCTGGAATTTGGGGTTTTTAAAATATTGTTTTACAAAGTTGCAGTTTATAAATTTTAAGCTGCAAAATGGGTCATGAATTTCTTGATTGTCTGAGTCTGTTGAATCTGTAAGGACCTCAAGTCAAACAAGAGAAATCAAAGTGCTGTGATGGAGACGTGCATAGAGCTGCTCTACCATCTTACTTTGGTTAGCAGTTCTTGCACCATCTTTAACCTGATTTTGAAAAATGGTCATAAATTATCCTTTACACACTCCTGGTTTTGAGTTATACTACAGTCAGTCTCAGTTTTGAATATACTTGAAGCATTCAAATTTATTTATGCTAATTGTAGAAAGTCCCATCTTCTGTTGTGTTACCACTTTTTTAAAAAAATACAAGTATTTTTCTGTCCTGGTGCAGAAGTCCTTTCTGGGTTTACAAAGGAGCCTGCAAGTCCAGGCACATCAGTGTGTACTTCCTGCCATCAGCCTTGATCCTGACACATCTGATGCACTGGTTTGTCTGGAGGAGCTGGTTGGTTTGAGCATTTGCATGTGCACTTCCAGCTGTGGGTTGTGCAGCAGTTTCTGGGTTTCTGTGTGGGGGTTACACCAAGGAATATGCAAACCATGCCCTGTAGAGCATCTACCTCCTGTGCCTGTTTAGGGGCTGTACGGGTTATAAAGTTACAAAAATTGTGCTGTATTTTATTTGTTTTCAATGGCAATTTTATGTAAAAAACCTAAGATGAAAACTTGTGGCATCTGTTGCCTTCAGCTGTGTTGTCTGAGTCAGGAAGGCACTCTGCTGGTTTAAACACAGAGTCAGTAGTCAACCTGGTTTCCATTCTGCTTCCACTGCACCAGCATGGTTAGTAGCTGGTTTTTCTGTACCAGATCTCTTTCTGTTGTTCGTCTGAGACCTTGGACTCATCCTCAATACTCCTTCTCTTAACTAACAAGCAATAGGAAAGAGGAAATTGCGTAAGTTGCACCAGGGAAGTTTCAATTGATGTTGGAAAAAAATACTTCACTCAAAGGTTTGTGAAACCCTTGCACAGGGTACCCATGGCAGTGGTGCAGTCACCATCTCTGGTTTTTATTGTCTATGAAAACCTAGATTTAAAAGACATGTTGAAAAGGGTTTAGTTTAAAAGGTTTTAACATGTTTAGAAGATGTCTTAAAAGGGTTGGGTCAGTTTTGGCAGTAGTTAGACTCGATCTTAAAAGTCTTTTCCTACCTAAATAATTCTGTGATTCAAAAACATGAAAAGTCTTCAATAAACCAGTATTTTAATGGTAGTTGTGTTAAGATTCTCCAAAACTGCCTCATCTGATCTGAGGTTCTTGAGTGACTATTGAGCTGAACAGATGTTCAGATTACTTTTTAGCTTCCCTGTAGCCACTTCTGACTCTGATACCACAGGCCTGAATGCCCAGAAGATCAGGAATGGATATGGAAGTGCTGGGCTGCCTGCAGGTGGTTGCAATGCACTTTGTATTTCAGCAGAGGTTGTGTTTATTGGCCCTTGAGGCTTCCATCCGAGCTGGATGTGTCGGGATGTTCGTCAGCGACTCCCACGCCGGGCAGCGCGGTGCCTGCGACGTGCTGCACACCCAGCCTTGCCATGAGCTCATCCCTGCAGCCTCTGGAGAGACTGCCTGGGTGTGGAGCACGTCAGCTGTGGCAGCCCAGCAGATTTAGGAGCTTGGAGCAGCAGCCAGTGTCAGTTGAACCGGCACCTTCTGAGTTTCGGCTTTTCCAGCAGAGTAAGGGAGCCCGCAGGTGTTGACAGGTGCTGGGCTAAAGAGAAACTCATCTCATTTCAAAGACCTTTAAGGTTGTAACTAATCTTGATGGTTTCAGGGCAAATGTGTTTCTTGGCATTCATCTGCCTAAAAGAGATTTTTAGGTATATGAGCTTAATCAGCAAAGAATTCCAGCTTTGCAACAAAGCTCTTCTTAACAGTTCTTCCAAGTTCAAATGGTTTTTTTGCATCTAGGACCTGGGTGGCTCTCTGAGATTGTGCTGCACTGTCCTCTCAAGTGTTATAAGGTGAAACTGATGTCACTGGGAAAGCTATTACTTTCACAGAGCCAGGATTTCACCTGTAGCATTCTGATGTTAGAATACATCGTGACATACGAATTTACAGCACCCTAAAATTTGGTGTTTCTCATGTTTGTGTGGTTTATTCTGTGCATCTCGAAGGGTTGGCCATAAAGGCTTTGCTAATCTGTTCAGCTCTGCTCAGGGGTATCTCTTTCCCCCTTTTGTACCCTCTGATAAAACCATTCCAAAACCCAGGGAATGTGCAACCTTTAAAGATACCTCAGTTCTATTTGGGACAGAGTTCCCAAGGAAAATGCTTGGTTGCTGTTCTTATGGAGGTGAAATACATGTTTCAGCTTTCCAGAAATTTCCAGTATTTACAACTGAATCTCTTCAGCTATTCCAGTACTTTAAGCTTCAGATTTGACTATCTGTGAAAACATAGCTGCTTTTCTGAACAGCTTCAGTTACTGTTATCTTTATTATCTTAAGGAAGAATTCTGGCTTTCTCACAAAAAAGCAGCAGGCTTGAAATAATTTTTCAAAATAAATCCACAAAAGTACTTTGAACTTCGTTATGCCCTGAGAACAGCACTGTCACTGGTTCTGATTCAAGCCAATGTAATTATAAAATAGATGCTGTCATTCTTAGGTCAGTAATGTTAATTCTGCAAGGGATTATATATTTTGTTTTCCACACATAAATTGTGACTCATCCCAGGATGTTTCTAGGAGAGAAGCATTGCTGTGGAACTGCACACACGAAGGAATGCTTAGGAGCTCATGGAAGCTGGGCACTGCATCAGTCAATTTGCAAATTGAATTAATAATTAAAGCTTGAAACAGGTACATCTAATAATGTGATGCAACTTGTGGATATGTCTTTGGAATAAAAAAGAAAGAATACTGACTGTACAGCAAAATTCAGAATCTCTGAATTAGATAGATCCGTATCTTTTTAATTTAGTGAAATACTGTGGAGTGAGATAAAGTTAATAGAAAGATGTGCATCATGTTTGACAAACCAAGCACTGACTTGGAGGAAGGATCTTGGATGTGATAGAATTCTTGGTTCTTAAAAGTGAAATACGCATGAGCTGTGGAAAGTGGGGAAAAAATCAGCTATATTGGTGGACTTACAGAGTGTCTGGGCAAGAAGCAACTCAGGAAGCTTTGCAGAGGAGCACACACAGGTCATGGTGCCACCCAAGAGGGGTTGGATTGGAGTTTGTGCCACGTGGAAGAGTTGCTATGCAAATCCCTGTCACCTTTCTGCATTCTTGCATGGGGACAGCAATCCTCAGAGAGGCTCCAAACTCTGGAATTAAATGGAGTTGGTGAAACGCCAGAGGAAGGGATAGCACTCAAATTATTACCATCAGCACAGCTTGAAGTGGCCTGACTTCCTTCTTGGCAGTGCAAGGAAATGGAGAAGAGCAGCCTTTGTGAGTCAGTTCTTGCTTTGTAGTTGGAACAGAGCTGTCCATATCTGAATCCCTGCATCAGCAGACTCTGCTGCACACCAAACACATTTGCAAGGTGATTATTTTATACTCATTTGCAGTAAGGCAGCAGACAAAAGGCAAGGAATGGGTGAAGGCAAAATAAAGGGGAAAAGAAGTGTGGAAGAGGAGGCAAGGCTTGCCACATCAGTCACTGTTTTGCTGCTGTCTTGACTCCTTGCAGCACTTTTTTTTGTTTTGTTTTCTGATTTAAATTTTTTAGAAGCTGGAGAGCAGACAGCATGGCAGGAAGGTGGGGTAGACAATACACAGACCTTATCAGCACGAGGATGTAGAATCTGTGCTTGCTTCCTGCAATGATAAACTGAGCTGGGGATTATTAAATTAAGCCTAATATATATTGATTGTGGAAAGAAGAAGTTTCTCAAAGGAAGTGCTGACCTATGGCAAATGAGAATATTGTGGAGTTGGCATCTCTGTGTTACCTGAAGCACCAATGAAATTGTTGAGCAGAAACCCAGAGGATATTACAGAAGGGACCTCCTTGTGTGGAATGGAAAAATGTCTTTAAAATGTTCAGACTTTTGAAGCTCATACAGAGGGATAAATTGGAGAACAAAGTTGTAAGAGTTGTTAGGATTGCTAAGCTGGCCTTCTGAGCACAGCTATTAATTTTATTGAGGGGAGGGAGGAGGAGAGGAGGGAAGAAAATGTTTAAAATAAACAAAAAACAACAAGCAAATAAGTCTTTGTTGTTGCTCCCCTTGCTGGCAGTTTCTGCCAGAGCATGGACATACAAACAGGTGATTAAGGGTTTGGCACACCTCAGGGAGGAAATATTCCAGCAGAAGTGAAGGGAGACAATAAGGAGTCAAGGGAGGAAATAGCCAAAGGAAGGGGAGGTCAAAGGTTCACAAAATGGAACAATGAAGCCACAGAGGGTGACACTGAGTGAAACACCTCAGGCATTGCCTTGGGGATGGGTATCCAGACAAGCAGCAGACAGTGCTCTGTGGGGTGAGGAGAAGTCTCTGCCCACAGCCAGGAGAAGCCAAAGAATGGAATCAGGCCCTGCCATTTCCAGGATGCTTTTCCCTCTCCCCACTTTCTGCCCAGTTCTGATTTTCTTCTCCCAGTGCTGTTACTGGCTGGGGTCATGCTCACACCGAGGAACTGGGCTGAGGTCTGAGCTGGTGAAAGCATCCTTGAGGAACACACCTTTACCTCAGGAGGGTCTGAAGTAGCTTGAGCCATTTTTTTCTCTCCCTTTTCTGATGCATTTCTTGTGGTGATAAACACAAAATCACCTGGGAGGGGGCTTGAGCAGGAAAGGAGAAGGGTGATAAGTTTCACCAGGAGAGGAAACCAGTTAACCTAGGTGAAAATGGGAACTGGGAAGGAAAGGTTTTATTTCATTTTATCAAGATGATTATTTTATTAAAGAATTGTATGTTCCTTTTCACTTGTGGAAAACAGAAGCTGGTAGAGACTGTGTGACTGGAAAGGGTTGGCCAGTCTCATGGGTTTGGGATGATCCTGAAACAAGTGAAAAGAAAACCAGAATGAACTTGACAGTCTTTTTATTGTTTGCATTAAAGATTAGGCAGGCTGGGAGTGCATTTTTGCAAGAAGAAAGCTTAATATTCAGGAGAGGTTTGTATTAATCACGCTGAAGTCAAGAAAGGTTGATTTAAAAGGAAGCAGAGTTGATCAGATACAAAACTGTGGGTATTTTGTGCTCTGCTTTCATTCTGAAATGGTTTTGAGGTGCTTTTTGCCTCACTATGGGCAACAGAGACTCAGGTTCCCTGTGGTGGTTGTTCTCTGAAGGCTGTTTCTGTTTTGCAGGGGTTTAGGAGGAGAACTGATGAGACCAGCTGGTAAGTACCACAGCTGGGGTGGGACAGCACAAGAGGTGCCCTGAGGAATTTGGCTGTTTACATGTTTCCAGTTTGTTTTGCATATGTTGTGTTGAATGTATAAGTAAAGCCTGCACAGTAATTAAAAAAATACAAACTTTGGAGGCCAATCAGCAGGTGGATGCACCAGGACATGGGGTGCCAATATACTTGGAATAACTCTGTGGAAGAGCTGGAGATGCTTCTGGGCTCTGTGGCACTCTGTGTCCTTCAATTGTTGCACACAGTGAAGTTTTTTCAGGGTTGAACTCTCTTCCTCCAGGGATTTACTCAAATTCCTCTCCAGAAGAGATATAATCTGCACTTCTAGACAGAAGCCATGGTGGAAATAATGATTTTATCCTAACATGTGTGTGTGCAGAAGTGAAGCATAAAGACCATATAAACAACAGTCTGTGGGGAGTGTGGCATCACAGAAAAGATGGATTTTGGAGATTGTTCTATGCTGTAAAAAGGAAGGGTGTTGCAGGAAGAAGTAGGCTGGGTGGATGAGGAAATGATGCCAGCTTGGTTTCCTGCTTGTGAGTTGAATGAAGGAAGTACTGCAGAGCAAATTCCAGCTTGGAAGATCTGGAGGCAGCCAGACTTTGTGGGTAAAAGAGCTTCTGAGGTGGAAGAACAAGGGGATTTGAGTGAGATTACAGCTGAATGACATGAAAATGCAAGCTGAAGGGATAGGTTTTTTGTGATATGTTTTAGCTTTTAAGCAGCTGAACATTTTATGGATTTGGAGAAGTACAAGTGGCAGTATTTTGGCATGATACAACTGTGTAGGTGGAATAGGAGAAGAATTGAAAATGTTCCACAAATTGCCTGCATGTCTAATGAAGATGATGGTCTCAACCACAATAGAGCACAAAGAAGTGCAGAGAACTAAGGAGGAACCCCAAGAGACTTGGCTTTAGTCACATTGCACTTAACCTTGTCTGTGAATAAATATTAGCAAAGAGAAGCTGACACATGGTATTGAGAGGATTTTGTGTGACACTGCCATAGTGAGGAGTGAGTTCAAGAGTCAATCTGGAGCCCAGGAAGTTGATTATAAATGATGATGACGAGCTGTGTACAGAGCCCAGAGGAAAAGTCAAAAATCAAGTTGTAGGAGAAGACAAAAGTGACATTACTTTATATAGCACCTTCTTCTGTCCTTTTCCTCCTCTTCACCAGCTCTAAAGTAGCCAGGCAGTGAGATGGGGCTATACCAAACTCATTTATTTGAACTGAACCCCAGGTATTCCCCAAGTGCTGAGTTTTCATTTGAGCAATACGACTGTATTGCTCAATCTGTTGGACAGAAAATTTGCAGTGTTTGCTGTGTTAATCTCCATTCCCCAAAAAAGCCTCAAAACATTTAAAAAATACAATTCTCAAAGTAGGTTTTGTAAGCATAGAACTCTCATAAGTTCATAGATAAAAATAATGAGGACTTTATTATGAAAAGAATGTCCTCATGTATTCCAAGTATCAAAGGAAATAAAGCTGCATCCAGTTTCATAGCTCCCAGCTCTGTGCACTGAACAAATGCCACACCTTGGAGGTTCAAAAACAATGTGAATAAGAAGTAGGAGAACCTGTCATATATATTTGAATAGTTTTTAGTGGCTGTATCAGTTGGTTTGCTATCACTGATGCTACACTGCCATTTCCAGACTGCGTAGCAAGGAAAAGTGGCTGATATGTACGGGCACACCTTGAATGGCAGAGGGGGAAAACATCCTGTCAAACAAAGGATTTGCATGAGTGGTGGGACATGTCAGAGGACAGTTACTGCATCCTACTGATTTTTGTACAAATGCAATTTCCTTTCAGTTTTTAGTTTCCCTTATTTTGAACGTTTATTTGCAAATGTTCTTCAATTTAAAATTAATGCTAATGTAACTTTCTGTGGTTGTCTCTTCAAAACTGCTACAATTTCTCTTTTCTTGGGGGGGGTATTTATCTTGTTATCAAACTTATTTTCTTACAGTCTGCACTTTAATTGAAAAGTTGTCGCTATCAAAAATGCCATTTAGAGGAGATCCAATAATCGGTACGTCCTATTTTACATAACCTTCCATGACTGTAGTAACTATTCATTAAACTAAACTATTAACAAATTATGCTTTTCAAAGAAGCAAAATTAATGGGATTGGGTGGCCTCACACATTAAAAAATACCAAAAAGATAGACAAATACTGCAGCAGATGCTGATGCAATTTGAAGATTTGTTTTTTAGCTGTTAACTTGACAATAAATAGAATGTGCAGTACTCAGCATCACCAGGCACTGGCTGTTCACTGTGGACATGGTAATCCAGTCTGGAGTAGCTGTACTGGGAGTTTAGCCTTGTTTAGTTTGGGAAATCAAGGACACAGGTTGAGCTGTATAATTGCTGGTCTATGGAAAAATTAAATGGAGAATGTTGGAAGTTCAGAAAGTAAGAAGAGTTAAAGCTGTTGATGTTCCTTGCTGTTCCAGGTGGTTGGCAGTGGTTAATAAATGACAGTCTAAGACATCTCACTCTAGTTTCCAGTTCTGCACGACAGCATATAAAGGTACAGTAATTTTCCTTCTTCATGTGGTCACATTAAATACAGAATTAGAAATACTTTTGCTTTCCTTTGGTGGATTATCCATGATCTTATTGGTTCTTGAATGCTTGTTTCTTAGGTGTGTGAGAAGGGGTGTTTAAAAAAGTATATTTTCAGTTCCTCAAGATTCCAGTGGGCCTTTCTGATCAATACTTGAGCAGTTATCCCAAAGGTTGTTCTTGTCTGTACCTCTGGCCAGGGTGAGGAGTCACTGATGGTGCTGGAAGCTACTCCCTGGTGGCTCTGTGGTTACATTTAGAGGGTGTTTTCCTTCTGTTTTGGTGTACCTGCAATATGTGTGGTTTCAGAGAACTCTTGTGAGAATTCAAAATGCTTTGGATGATGTCCACAGGTACTGAGCATGTTTGGTAGCTCTGTGAGCATTGGTGTGAGTTACCAGAGTTATTCAGGACAAAGAGCTTAAATTTTCCATTAAACTTTGCAAATCCTTTTTCTTCAGACTGCTCAGATTCTGAATATTAAATGCATTGATGGATGTCTCACACTGTTTTGTTTACATCACCTTAACAGCTCCAGTTATTTGCCTTAATTTTCTCAAGAAATCCCATGGCAGTTTGGTCTTAAAGGCTCAGCTGAATTATAAAGGCAATTTCTGTCTGCTCTGCTAGAGCTCACAGACAATCTGAATTCAACACACTGTGTTCATGGTGTTAGGTTTTAGTAATAAGATAAAAAGACATTTCAGGTACCTCACAGCTCATCTTTTAAAGTTGTCCTTGGGAGACAGAGGAGACTAGAGAGTATCCAAATCCCTGAAGGAAATTAAAGAAAGAAATTTGAATTCTTAGGATATTCTTTTGGCATTAACAATTTATTCAAAGTGCTGGTGTGTCTTGTAACTGGAACTTCTAAACCAAAAGCTTAGAAGAATTTATTATAGGCTGTGGAGAATTTTGACTTGTTTGGTAAACATCAGTTAAAGCTGAGCAAAGTGTATTTAGTAAATGGCAATTCTCACTTATTTCTGTTTCTGTTTTAGAGAGAAATAGTTTTAAGGGCAATACTTAAGATGTTGAAAAATGGTCTTTTTTTCTGGCACCCAGTATTCTCTTCCAGTTTAATTTCATACATTTAAGGTGAAAAACATTTGATTTAGAAAGTGAAATCTGAGCAATCTGATGTGGTCCCAGGTGTCCCTGCCCATGGCAGAGGTTGGATAATTTGGCCTTTAAAGTCCCTGATCTACAGCAGTTAGATAATTCTGCATATTTTGTTACTATAATGCCTGTGGTAGTTAGAATATTCTTTAGGTGAGTGCTGGTTTTCTTTCAAGTCCTTGATTTTTGCATAGAGAACTTGTCTGAGGTGTCTTTGAGGGCAGAATGAATCAGCTGGGCAGGATTTCTGTGTTACATTTGAGATTTCTTGTACCTGGAGAACACAAGTGTTAGTAAGTGTTGTTGCTATTAACATGAAGTGAACAATGCATAGCTTTTTGTGTGCTTTCAAATTTATTATAATTTTGGGTAACATTATATTATCAGCTGAAAAGTATAATTCAGCCCTAAATTCTCTGAGAAAAACTATCATGTGCTTTGTGAAACAGCAGCTGAGTTATTTTGTGTTCTGTAGGGGTAACTGAAACCACTCTAAAAATGAGGAGGCTCAGGTGTAGTACACAACCATTGATCCTTTTCTAAACCAGTCAGGATCAGGACACAAGACCTGTGATCCTGGATATTGGGGTGTTTTTTTTTTTTAATAACCTTCAGTCCATGTTCTTTTCTGTGATTCCTTTCTGTAACTCCCTGGGGAAATAGGGTTTGTTTCTTGTCAACTTAGGATCAGTATATGGAAGCTGAAATAATGACTTGTATGTTTTTTAATGCTGTGTCATCCTGGAGGTCTTTCATCTGAACTGAAAATACATTTCATACATTACTGTAATTGTCTTAAATGCTAATTTAGCTTACTGGTCATATTGAAGGAATGGTTTTTCTTTACATAAGTTTCCTTACTAAACCAGTATTGGGAAGAAATAATAAGAAAGGAAATGGCAGTATTTGAAAGGAGTTTTTTGGTTGTGTTTTTTTTTTTTTGATCCACTTTCTTTTTCTTTAAAAATTCTAAGAACTTTTGAGGTGAGTAAATGTATTTCTGTGCCTTTGTTGCAGGAGTCTGCAGTGTCTGCCCTGGCTGCACTGTGCAATGAATTTTACACCAACGAGAGGGGAGAAGCTGATCCAGCTCTGCAGGGTAATGATTCATGTTTAACATAGAGGCACAGAATACTGGGCTGGACCAAACCTGCACTTTGGAGGTGTTGCACAGAATGAGGAGGGGCATCACTGGCTTTAAAGGAACTTAAAATTCTTCAGGAAAAAATAACTGACAGCTGAAAGTTGTGTGAAAAATGACAGCTGGGAGTGTAGGAAAGGTCTTAGGGGTTTTGCTTTAGACTGGAGGTGAATAGAAGGTAGCACCATAATAAATATGAGGCAAATTTTTGTTGCTTTTCTATTCCATATTGTAAAACAAAGATTATATGTTTCTAAAATCCTAAATTTAAACCAAGTGAATCTTATTTCACATCCTATTTCGATAAATTCTGCCAGAGATCATGGCTGGTTTACAGAAGAATTGCTAAGGGATAAGAAAAGGACACCCAAAGTTCTGGTAAATGTTCTTGTGAAAGTCCATGTTTGTGTTTGTATTTGGATCAGCTGTACAGGAGGAGGCTTAAATTTCTCTTAGGGGCAT
>VZUA01042126.1:5189-16825 GCA_013401035.1 Horornis vulcanius
GCACCCAAATGAACTGGCTGCATTTTCAAAATGTGAAAATTCAGCTTGTGGATATTGATTTCCAGGCAAGCCTGGTTCACTTCATTCCCTAGGGCTTAGCTGCCTTTGAAGGTCTTTAAGAGCCTGTTCAGAAAACATTTGCTTACTACAGTGCCGTTTTAACCGTGGGTTATTTCTTTTCTCTGAGAGCAAATCAGCAATACACTGACTCCAAAGAGCTGCTCCAGCCTTCATTGAAAGCCTTTCCCATTTTGCCTGCAATATTGCTTTCCTGGGCACATTTTAACAACCACACAGCAGGACACAGAAGTGGCATGCTCCTACCAGCAAGGAAAAGACTTCCAATTTTGGTATAGAAAGCTCTGAACTTATTGAAAAAATAGGATTAATTTGGCTCACATCTCCCCTTAACGCCAAACTCTGAGGTCTCTCTTTGCACTGAGGTACATCCAAAAGAGGCAAGAGCCTGGATGCAGCTGAAACAGGCAGAAGAGTTGGGGAAGCAGCTGAAAGGTCCTGGCAGGCTCAGAGGTGGGTCTGAAATGCCCACGTGGCTCTGCTGATGGGTGTCAATAGAACTGTGACACTGAGCAGCAGGATGGCAGCTGGAGGCCAGCTCTATGGGCTCAAGGAGCAGTGCTCAAAATAAGACAGAAAATGCAACATCCTTCAGCTACCTGAATTTATCAAGGAAGCAAAAAACCACCAGAACTGGGCTGGATAAATAGCTGGTAAAATCCCATCACCTGTGCCCTCACTGGAGTCAATGTCTGCTTCAGGTCACAGCAGGACTCCTCTACCTCTTCCCAGCCCATCCAGCCTCCAACCCCAAGGTCCTGCCCCACAGCAGGCATGGTGCCATGTTGTGAGTTGCTCATTCTTCAGCCCATCTGTGATTTCCATCTGCCTCTGAGACACCCACACCTACCCTAATTCAGACACTACTTGGTCATACCATGAGCCCAGACCATCAACACAAGGTGTGGGAACCAACTAGAGAAAAAATGCTATTTCACCTCCTTGGTTTTGAATCTTCAGTGGGATTTGTTACTAGTCACAGAGTAATTCTTGTACCCCTGGAGGTCTCTAGTCTGCCCCACCATGCAACACATCCTGTGCTCAGGGCCATGTCCAGCCAAATTTTGAACATCGCCAGGGTGGAGATGCCCCAGATGCTCTGGACAAGCCTCCATCATCTGATGACTTCCATGGTAAAAAAGCTTTTCCTACATCTAACTGGAATTTCCCATCTTGCAGGTTGTGCTTGTTGCACCTAGTCCTGCCACCACAAACCTCTGAGGAGAGCTGAGCTGGTTCTTTACACCCTCCCATTAGGTGCTTGTAGAGAGCAAAAAGGCCTTTTTTGAGTCATCTCCCCTCCAGGCTAAGCAAAGCCTTCTCAGCTTCTGCTGGTGCACTCTGTGCTTCAGCCCCACAGCACCTGAGCAGCCTCTGAGTGAATCAATGTTTGAGGGGCACATTCATATCCACAGAGCCCAAAAATGGTGTTTTCCCTCTGGCAGTACTTAGGCACAGATGTACAGCCAGGATGAAGGACTTACTGCTCGGGGAGGTACAGCTGAGCTGCAGTAACCAGCTGTGCACTCCTTCCCCCCTCACAGTGGGAAGTGAAACCAGACAAATAAATCCTGAAGCCAACAAACAGCAAGCAATGGAGAGTAACTAAACTAGAGGGCAATTTCTCCCAGAAAAAAGAAAACCCTGGAATAATGCCTTAGAAAACCCTGTTCCCAGTGCCATGAGCAAAAGGCTTATTGACATGTTCTCTATGCTAATTGTTACCAGAAAGTTCTCAGTTCTCTGTGTTATCATAGGTTGATTTTTGGTGCAAGAATTTTAATATTCTTAATCCTTGGACCCTTCCCTCAGACCACACCTTAACTCTCCACCCACAGCAGGGTGTATAATTACCCTTGTCTGACCCTAGACTCAGCATTTTGCCTTTTGCCCCATTACTGCCTTGATCCACTTTGCTCCAATACAGTGAATGCCTCATTGTTTGTTATTTTTGTATTATTAAAATTACTTTTCAGACAACGGATTGAAGCTGTCTCTCTCTCCATTTAAGTCTCCATGGGGCCAGAGTCCCAAAGAAACTCAAAGGGGTCTGATAGTCTGGGCTCAGACTCCAGGAAGTTTCAAACAAAACCACGGTAACACAGCCACTTGTGGTCACAAGCCAGAAACTGCAACTTTTTTTTTGCCCTAAACACAGCACTAGACCTCTTCAGCAAGGACCAGTCTGAGCAAATCTTCCCCCAAAAGCCTTTTTTTCTTTTCTGCAACCTTTGATTTTTTTAGGTATTGAAATGAATTATTTTTCTGTCTCTACTCTGGATTATATGTTTGGGTGATGAATGTTGAATTTCACATCAAGAGATGGGCATTATGTGCCAGGTAACTGTAAAAATACAACCAGATAAAAGATTTCCTCTGCTCTGAAAGGAAGGCTTTGGAGGGAGTAACCTGTAGCCACAGGAGACTTCACTTACTAAAATTCAGAGCAGCTGCAGCATCTCTTTAAATCTGGTTCAGGCTTTCAGTGAAAGTTCACATGGCACACTGGGAATGTCAGTGTTCACTGTACTGGGTGGACACAATGAAAGATGGTGGTGCTCTCCAGAACTTAATGTATCTTCATTTGCAACACAAATGATACAGGGACATAATTATTTAATAATGATCAATATTAAANTTTGTTCATTTCAGGAGAAAGAAGGGTGAGACAACTGCGTTATGCATCATGTAATTACAGCAGCAGGGCTGGGCTTTTTCTGGTGATAAAAAGCTCCACAGTAGCTCCAAAATGTGCTCAGCTGTTTTTTTATATTTATTACTGGCATCAGCACAATCTTTCTTAATGATTTAAAAAAAAGTGAGAGTATTTCACAAAATTCACTTACTCTTTTATGTGTGACCATTAATGTGTCTGAACACTGACTTCTATCTTCTTTTCATTATTTTATGTATAAGCATCTCTGAACATGCTGAATTGAGGCATTGAGAACACTAGGGGAGCTCCTGGTTTGAAAGTTCTACCAAGGCAACAGAAGTCTTAATTTTATTCTTGAAAATGTTTCAAAAACAAAAGATAATATTCATTCTAAGAATAAATTTCACTTGATCTTGCTATGCTCAGACATATGACTCAGGTCCTTGATTCTGAGAGCATATATAAGGATCAGTCCAAGGTTGAACCCAGGACTTCTTACATGTACAAAGCAAGAGAAATAGGTGCTTTATTTCTCATTCCACTGTTATTTTCTTTGGCTGTTTGCACAGGCAACTCTGGGATGGTAATTAACAATTCAGTTTCTTTGCTAAAAGCATTCCACCCAGCCCTGATCTCCTCCCAAGCTACTATAAATGGATTTAATTTGGACCCTGATACTGAGCTCTGTGTAATGAGTCGAAGATTTTAGTGGACAGAAGTTTTACAAACTGAGTGGAGCTATTCTCAAGCTCTGTTTCCATCCCCTTGCTCCCTATTCCACACTGGTCCAGTGATGGAGTAAGCTGCTCTTTGTCAGGAGGTAATGCTTGCACAGTGTGAGCTCTGCCTTACATCAGCCAGGAGGAGTTTGGCTTTTTGGGGTTTTGTCTGAGCACCCTGTGTATTCTACAGAACTCTTCTTTTGTTTTTTTTTTTTTGTTGTTGTTTGTGTTTTGGGGGTTTTTTGTGTGTGTTTTTGGTTTTGGTTTTTTTTCTTGTCTGAGATTGCTTCAGTCCACTTCTTGTTTTAGTTTTCTTAGTTTCCAAACAAAAAAGAACCAGATGCAACTTCTTTTCCTCCTGTAATTTTCAATCTGTTGGAAATGACTGGTACAGGCCTTATCCATTGCTGATTTTCTATTTTAAAAACATGGATGTTCTCACTTTGTAGAACTCTCTAAGCAGGAATAAATTTTACTCTCCTAACCCCATGCTGAGTTGTAAAAGACCCATCTCCATCTTGCCTAATGTAAAGCTATCAAGTTTCACTATATGCTTTCTTTTTTACGAGATATGTCATCATCAAGTTATATATAATTAATAAGCCCTGACCCTCAGTTAACAAGGAGTGAGAGTACACAGATTTATAGGTGGCTGGGTGTCTGCTCCACTGGTTCTGGCTTTGGCAATGTTTCCTTCTCCAAACTGCAATTCCTGTGACACCGTCACAGCTCATAAACACCTGAGGCAAGGCTCCTTGTTGATCCACGCTCTGCAACATCACCAGTGCTCTGTGCCATTGCTTCTCCCCGTTAAAGTCATTTTCTCATTATTTCATAAGTAAAACAAAAATTAAACTGCATCTGAGGCAGCAGGGAAATAAATCTTCTCCAGAGAATCACTCCAGTTAAAAAAATTCAATAAATCTTTTATCCATTTAGACACTGTATATATTAAAAAAAAAGAAGAAAAAGTAGCAAGAATGCACTTAAAGAGAAGGCAGAAAAAATATATCCCAAGTAGTCAGCATCTACACTGCAGTAATATTCTTCTTTATACACTCAGACAAGTGTTTTTAGGAAGACAGATGATGTCTAAATGTTCTTTCTTGATAATTTCTTGTGTGCTTTCAATTTTCTGCAGATAATTAATCATTGTAATAGGAGCATTTAGACTTTTAAATACACATTTTTTCACAAAAAGAAAAAAAATCAGTCAGGCTGCTAATGTGATAACTGTTCTCCAATTAATTAGATTTTCAGCGTGAGGTATTCTATAAAAGTACATCTATTCAGAGATGTGGTGTAACACCAAGCAGTCTTGTAGCTAAGGTTGGGTCTTTGCAGATTGAAATGAGGCTGCCACATTTCGTCTGTGGTTCTCAGGCTCAAATATTCAACTTTGTATGGAAAACCCCATATTCAGCCCAACATTCCCACACAAACACTGGCTATCGATGTGACTTGCTCCAGGGACACAAGCTTGACAATCCCAGTCCACTTTAAAGAGTCAGAAGTGAAACAAAGGCATTGTCTAACCTGATCAATGAGAGCCATAACATCAGATCCTATTCCCCTGCTTAAAATTTAAAAGTTGATTCAGGAATCCCTGAGGATTTTCTTGGAGCAAGAGCTTTCAGCAAATCATGACCTGGCAACAGAACTGGGGGGTAATCCATTTATATCCATCAAGAGAAGCAGCAGTTTAAGGACAACTCCCATGCCTTCACAAAATAATGAATTCTGAGCTGTAGCATTCTCTTTCACAGCTTCACATCCCTCAGTGCTGGAACCAAGAATTACTTGTATGAGTAGTTTGCATTTTTACTGTGCTTCCCTACTCTTCCCAAGGGGGATGCAATGGATTTGGGGGAAAAGACCAATATCCAGAAACACACTTGTTGTCTTAGATCCCTGAATATCCACAGTTAGTGGTGTGTGTATAAATCTTCATCCACCAGCCCAGCACCAAAGGATACAGGGAAGGGTTTTATTGCCATTCTCAGAGGGAGCCGAGGCTGGCAGTGTCTGTGTCACTAAGACTGAGCAGTACCAGGGGCATGAAGCAGCATTGGCTGGAGATCATTCCCAAAAGGCAGGGTGTATGACCATCTTCCCAGCTTTTGCAGCACTTACAGTTTCTCTCATGGAAACTTTACAGCTACAGAGGGCCCCTTATCTTTCCTGGCAAAGCCAGAACATTTCTTAAGAGCCTGCCTAGTGCAATATGTGGGTATTTTCTCTCTTTTCACCTTGACAGCTGCACAGTGTCACCCTCACTACTGTTCCATTTATCCCACTGGGAACTCTTAGATTAAGTAACTCTTAGATAAAAGTGGGAAATTAGTCATCATAAACACGTGGGCCCAGTGACGAACTCCAACTTTGAAACAGCAAAAGAGCTTTTGCTGCAGTGCTAACACTGTGCTGAACTCCACAACTCCTGACGGGATTGCTATTTTTTTTTTGTAGGGTAAAAAGCTTTCAATCAGCAAGTAAGAGGTTCTCCCAGAAAAAGAGTTCCTGTTGATAAAAGCTGGAGAATTATTTTTGTTTTTCAAGATGTCTAGGACAAAAAAATAATTCCCAGAACCTGTGTCTACTATTATTTCTGAGCAGTATTGCATTATTACGTGCATAGTTTGATTGGTTTCAGCAAGAGCATGGAAGAGTCTGATCCTGATTGACCACTCAGCAGCAAGGGCCTGAATTCACAGATTTTCTGATGATGCATCAAGGCCCACAGAATTTGGAAGTTAAATTGGCTTCACACCTTTCTAACCTCGTCACTCACCACACAAAACTGTTCTCTAGCTAGAATTGTGAGTTCTTAGAGAAAGACTTTGCACTTACCATCAGAGCACTTTGGAGATACTAATTCATTCAAGCTCATAATCCTGCTGTGACTAAGAGATGTTGTGGTCCCCGTTTTACTGGTATGGAAATAGAGATCTTGAACACTCATGTTTTTTGGACATGGGAATGCGAGGAATCACTGCAAGAAACAGCAGTAAAGCTAAAATTTTCTAGCATCCAGTTTGTGCCTTCAACCTTAATAAAACACATCTGCTTTAAACGGTGAGGGTTTGAATGGATTGCTTGAAGAAAGATTTAGGCTTTAAAGAGAGAAGATGAGGTTTGTTCTGATAACCCTCTTGCCTCTTTCACATCCTGGAGCTGCAGAACTACACCTTGATTTTGTACCCACACAATATGCAGAACTCCAAATTGCTCAGTTCTTGGCACTTCAGTGCCAAAACTGAAGAGCTTCTCCCGCCAACTAGAACTGCTGTGTTATTGTTATTAATCATCTGTACAGGCCACTGGTGTGCAAAAACGTCATGCTGGGAATGCTCCCTTTTCTCCATGGCTGACCTGTTGTAGAGAACTTCCAAAAGCAGAGCAAATTATGAGCTGAGTCTACTGTGCTGCCAATAACAGCCACGTGTCTGTGAGGCCACTGTATCACGTTCTCCACTTTACTGTAAATGGGTAATTGCAGAATTGGAGAGCAGCTTCAGAGATGAGGCTGCACTGAGGCTTCCACTTAAAGCAAAGGTTCAGCCTCTTGGTTGTTTGGTAATTTTATAACAAAACTGAAGAGATTTCATGGTTCCACTGTTAGTTGGAAATTGATGCAGTGTAGGAAATGCACAAGGGCTTTGCTCCGATACGTTTTCCGTGAGTAGAACAATAACAATCGGTCCAGAATTAATGATGCCATGGCAAAAGCCCTGTTCTGCACTGTTCTGCAGGCAGTGGGCCTGTTGGCAGGGCACAGGAAGGAGAACCAGCCCCATTATCCCCCAGAGGCAAGGTCCTGTGCTGCCCTGCTGCACGGCCAACAGCAGCAGAGCAACTTCCACACGTCCCCCCGGTGAGTCTCCCGCTGCACCGACACCCAGCTGCTCTGAGCAGAGTCATGACCTCCAAATCACTGCACAGAGGCCACTGGCTTGGGATGGCTGTTGTCCCCTGCCAGCCCAGGGCACGCTGCAATGATTCCAGAGACAAAAGGTTCGATATCCCAACCCCAGGCTCGCTTCCACTCAGCCCTTTGTCCCGTGGATGTGTCAATAAAACAAATGATCCACGCCCCAGTGAATCGGCACAAATGCACTACGCAAAGAAGCAGCTCGAAGCTCAAAGAGCAAAATCTGCAGCTAAGGACACTAATGACTCAGTCCAGTTACTCTGAAAGCAGCTCTTGTGGGTGGTAAGGAATGGATGCAGGCACCATAGAGCCTGGCAATGATGACAAATAACCCAGTATGCTTCAAGTGTTTGTGCTTGATATGAATAACAGAATTTTTGCATATTTACACATATTTTTTGGTTATCATAGAAAAAATTTGGATGAGACCTGATGCTTATATTATTTTGTTACAGAAGTTAACTTTGTTTTTAAAAGTTGGCTCAAGTCACATGGAGAGCAACCTGTAAAAGCAGCCTATGTGATTGGAGTTGCCATTTTTTGTGGACTCAAAAAATTACGCACTGGAGTTCTACTGGACAATCACTATACACTTTATAGAGACAGCTCCTGGCCTGAGGGATTTGCAGAGCAAATAAATGCAAACAGAGCAACATAAATGAGACATCAGAAGGTCAGATGAATATGGAAAGATTAATGGAAGTTAGATGGGGGAACATGGCTAGTAGGAGGCAGCTGTATGGGAGGAAGGTAGAGCTACATCCTGGGGATTGAAGCCAGGTCAAGCAGATCTCAGTAGAAATACTAGAATTTTTAGGAGGAGCAAAAGGTGGTATTCAGACACTTTTTTCTCTTCAGCTCTGTCCCCCTAGCATGTGTTCAAAATAAATCAGAGCTCCCCTTGGACATGAGAACCTTTTCCTCTGTCCTTCTGCTCATGCATCAGTATCCTGTAATGTTTGAGGGGCTGCACCAGCCTCGGCAAAGCTCTGGGATCTCAGTTTGCCTGGGATCTCTATCAAGCAAGATATCCCCAGGGGATGGCACTGAGCAGCCTATCCTGTCACATCCCTTGTGTGCAGCCTGGAGCCATCCCAGGCATCTTGGATGGGTCCTCCAGGGCAACCATTTATCAACTATTTATACTGCAGCTCCTCAGAGGTGGCAGCTGTGTTCTCTACATAAAGCTTGCCCAGGAAAAATCACAGAGTGAGGCATCATTTTGTGATTCTTGTCTGTAAATTTACACTTTCCAAAGATGTTCATATCCTACTGAAGACATAAAGGAAAGACAGCTGAAAATTGCTATCTGCTGAGTGATTGCAGTCTGAAGACTCCTCCGAGTATAAAGGAAGGAAAATATTGTTCTCTTCAAGTTTATGGATCTCACCCATCCAGGGATGAGCTTCAGGGTCAGACAATTTCGTGTTTCATAGATGAGTGCTCAGAAGCCAAAATCCCCAAACCAACCACAACACCTATTTAGCCAGTGCCAGGAGGGCTGTGCAGGCTCAGAGCACTCATGAGTTTAACTGCTGCAGTGGAGCAAGAGCTGGCTCCTGCTAAGTACTGGCAAAAACTTTCCCCTGGTATCCACTTGCCCTGCCAGAGCCCAGAGCAGAGGTTTCCATTTCCATTCCCAGGGGATGTGAGGGTGAGATGGGACACAGAGTTGGGCCAAAGCAGGGAGCTGGCACACACAGTCCCTGCCCTGCAGACAGAGATTATTTTCTTTTCCAACTTATCTGTAAAATCTGTTATGTGGGGACCTCTTTTTTTGCAATTGCATTTTATATTAAAAATAGATGTCTCAGTAATCTTACAGTACTTGTTAGCAGGGGTTGTTAGCAGCCTGCAACATCTCACAAATAAGGTTTGGTGGAAGGGGTGGTGTCCCCAGCAGCATAAACACATGGACATATTGACATGGTCTAATCCAGCTCCTGTCCATCAGGTGGCCACCACCCACTTTGCAGCAGCCCTCTCCCATTCAGTGGGAATTTTGCCTTTTTCTTTGAAAAGAATCACAGCTGGGCTATCAGTCTGGGTGTATACATACCATGAAGCAGCAAATGAGATATTTCAACAAAATTTTAAAATGCCCTGTGGGAAGTTTGTGCCTCAGAGGGACGGAGGAAACGCAGCCCTGGGATATGAGGCTTTCCATCCTACACCACCCTTGTGACAGAGAAAGGCCCTGGGCAATTTTTTGAGGCTTGATTGCAAACTCACTCCATTACAAGTGTCTGAGCAGTCTGTGTTCACCTCCTTGTACTGTGCTGGGTATGAACAGCGGGAAGAGCAGGACCAGTCTTGGGGACTTGAACTTGGGAGGAAGGTTTAAACAAGGTAAAATTAACTTTGGACTATAGATTAGGGATGTAAGAGTTCCCTTGGAGAAGCATTAGGATCCCTCTCACTTGAGTGAATTTTGACTGCTTTGGACAAAATGATGGAGAATATTTTGCAGGGAACAACCCTGTGGGTGGAAGGGATGATCTCATAGGTCTTTTCCATCAGTGATTTCCAGGGTTTTTGTGCCTCTGACATAAAACCCCGAAATAGCAGCATTAGTCTAGGTCAAGATAACACTAAAAGCATGTGTTTAATTTTACATCTGGAGAGGAGTAGATGTGCCACACAGCAGCTGTATGAGTCATTCCCAGACACTGTATACCACCCCCAGAGTGGGCCCTGGGATGAAGGCTTCTCTTGAGCTGATGGAAAACCAGAGCACGCAACACAATGATCACAGGTATAAATGCCAGCATAGATTCTGCACAACCATCAGAGAAACTCCATGACAAAACAAGGGCTTAGCAAAGCCTTCAGGCTGCCCTGTTCTCCCTCCACAACAGTTTCTGACAGCTTTGGGAAGGCTGGGGCGCGTAGTGAGGCCTGAGCCCCAACCTCATGGACCTGAGCAGACCACCAGGCCAGTTCCTACGTCCAACATCAGAAGCTTAGAAAAGTTACAAACAAGCTCACTAAGTCCTGGGAGAAGTGCACACACATAACCTCACCTGTGTCAGCTTAATTAGCTCTCCTCTCAGGCTAAGCTCATTTCCCAGCAGCTGCCCAGGTTAAGGACACCCACAGCCCCTTCAAGAGCACAGCTGAGGAGAGGTGTCTTGTTGAACCACAGCACTCTGACTATACAATAAATCACTTACTTTGCAGCAGCTCAGGTTATTTACCCACCAAATAGGCAACAGTTCAGGTAGAGTTTCAAGTTCCCATCTTGAAAGAGGGCAGTAATACTTGTTTTTGCCACTGAAACTTAATGAGGACAAAAGCACTCCAGGAAATGTGGCTGTCATAGGGACAGTTTGTGAATTGAGCATCGCAGGTCATTAACTAATCCCCTCCAAACGCACAAATAACTCTTGTTATGGTGAAAGAGCCACAGACACATCAAGGGAAAACCAGACCCCTCAGGGATCAGCAACGACTGCCTTACTGCAGTCTTGTGGCTCATACAAATGGCAAAGATGAGAGGAGGTTGAGGCAGATCAAAGTCAGTCTTTGAGTGCAGCGCTGAGAAAGCCAGAGAAAGCTCACTGAATTTTCTTAGATGTTGCACAAATGCTGCCCTGAACGTATACAAAGGAGAAAAATGTTTATTGGAATCATTAATCCACATAAAACATGATAAAAATACACTTTTACCATCTGGCTTCAGTTGGTGTGTTTATTAGCAGAGGATTTGAGGCAGAGCCAGCACTGCCCACTCCTGTGATTCCTGGTCCTTTTCCAAACACCCTGGCTCCCAGAGTGAGCCTTCCAGCAAAGCTTTCTAAGCAGGGTGGGGGAAAGTGGGATGGCATGTGCCTTTTTTTTTTTCAAGCTCCTGATCCCCTCTGAAAAAAAGAAAATTCAAGCACAGAAATCTAAATTCCATAACCAAGAAATTTAATTTGAATTATAAAAATTTAGATTTTTTACATTTTTTTAGATCTTGTAGTTTTGAAGGCATGAGTTCTGAATATTGATGATTGCCATAAAAGAACACAATGAGTCCCAGGTAAAACATTCTCTTCTGTTTTTCTGGGTTTTCTTCTTTTCTTGATAGGAAGGAGTCTTACCTGCAAAATCTTTCTCAGTGGTACAAAGAATTCTTTTCCCTTATGAGATTCTGATGGAGTTGGCTTCTCATTTTAGAACACTAGTGCATACTAATTTAGAGTATGAACAAACTAAGGAGTAAAATGTACTAAGAGTTGACTATGCAAAAAAAAAAAAAAAAAAA
>VZUA01042126.1:24137-39715 GCA_013401035.1 Horornis vulcanius
ACACTGCTGCATTGGCAAGAAAATTGTGGGTGCATGGGAAGCTGGGAGGAGACACAGCCAGGACAGCAATATTCCAGACCATATGGCATCATGTTCAGTACGTAAAGCTGGGGGGAAGAAGCAGGAAAAAGAGGGGGCATTTGGGGTGATGGTGCTTGTCTTCCCAAGTAACCATCAGGTGTGATGGGGCCCTGCTCTCCCGGAGATGGGGCCCTGAACTCCTGTCTACCCCTGGGAAGTAGTGAATTAATTCCTTGTTTTGGTTTGCTTGCATGGGAAATTTTTGCTTTCCCTATTAGGCTGTCTTTATCTCAACCCATGACTTTTCCAGCTTTTACCCTTCCAATTCTGTCCCTGATCCCAGTGGTGTGGGAGTGAGCCAGGGCCTGTGAGGTCCTTGGCTTCTGGCTGGAGCTAACCCATGACACTGCCACACCATGGTTGTCAGCTGTCACCAAGTCCTTTGCTTCCCCTGTTTTTCCAGGCTTCCATTACTGGGTGAGAGCACTGGTGTGTTCTGTCTTCACCCCAGCACCTCAGAGTGTGCACATCACTCAACTGCTCTTGCAGATGTTACTTCATCTCATTAGCAACCTCTGTAGTTAGATACAGAACTGAAGTCCCAAGGTTTAGATCTGGATTCACATTTAGACACAACAAAAGAGCTCCACTGCCTAATTCAAAGCCAGTTTGGATTCATATTCAAACTTCCCTAAAGGTCAGGCAAATTTGAAACCATTACTGCTACCAAATCCAGTTATCCATGAAAAAAGATGATTTAGAGCAGATGTATTATTCTACATTTTCTGGACTTCTACAGCTATCAAATGCAGTATAAGGCATCTGTAAGCTCTGTACTTAATTTTTATCAATTCTGCATCACTTCCATGGTTTTTTCTACTGTCTTTCAAGGATGAAAGGTAAAGACAGGCCTGATACCATTAAAATTAGCTACAGGACTTGTAGTAAGACACATCTAGCTACAACTTGAAGAAACTACATAGAATACACAGAACAGTTGAACTGTAAGTGGATCCACTTCATCTGTAAACTTCTAAGTTTATAGAGTTGTAAAATACAACATATTTATATACCTGCTTGCTGAGTGGGATGGTAGGGGAAACTTATCAACTGCCTCCCAATTCCAACCCATAAGCACAGCTTAAAGTCTCTCCTTGAAGGTCTTGTTTTTGCAATCAAAGTAAGCAGTGTTAAGTGGGCAGCAGGACTGGAAGTTACTGTGGCAACAGAGACCAAAACCAGAGACTGCAGGTACTAGTTTGCTCACCCATGACAATTTTCTGCAGCATCTTCCTGGTGCTCAAGTTCCTGCTTACAGGAATGAAACCTCTCTGGCAGGCACCCTTCTTCATTAGAAAAAATAAACAAACAAACAGAGCAAAAAAACCCAAATAAAACCAAAATCAACATTAGCCATTCAGAAAATCCAGTAGGCTTAAAAGTGAATGAGTTAGAGCATCCCAATTTTTCCCAAGATGCTCTCCCAAAAGGCACATCGTGATGGTTAATGTAAAAGGAAAACCTGACTGAAGGGAAATCATCCAGAAGTCTGAGCATTGTTGACAGACCCTTTAAGAGAACTGCAGTAACACAGGAACTACAAGACTCATATCATCCAAACTGTCAGCACCTCTCCTCCTCATAATATTTTTGTCACCCACCATATAATCCATTTGGACTTAAACCCTCATGATACAAGACTTGCTTGGTTCTCTCCTAACAGAATCCTTGGATATCAGAAGAGCAAGTTCTTCTAATTCAGCTCCAACAAGTAGCTCTACAAAGCATGTATGAGAAGGTAAAAAAACCTGAAGTGCACCTGCAACCAAAATGTTCACTGCAATCCAAACAAGACAAGGAGAGAGGCTCAGATAAAGAATCCTGGAGTGCTCCAGGGAGAAAAACAACAACCTGACTACGTAAGTCGCCAGCAAGTGACAGACCTCAACAGACAAGTCATTAATGTCCCCAGTGACTGTCTCTGCCTATTAGTATAAGCTGCATTAAGGGGAGCAGAGCTGTAGGGAAGTCGCAGAGATTAACTAAAAATAGTCAAAGAGCCAGGGAGGCACACTCCTGCTCTAAACTCGTTATGAAACTTAAAATAAAACTGCCCCCAATGACTGGGCGACCCATGTGTGAAGTAGTTCAGCAGCTCCCTGTTACTAGAGAGGATGAGCTCTGGTAAACACACTGGAACTTTCATGTGCCATGGCGTTCAGGGCTAGAGGGGGCCAGCTGGGGGAAAGACTCTTGTCTCATCCAGCCCAACATATACAAAGGAAAATCTGTTTATTTAGAGAATCATTCATTGGTTTCAGTGGGGAGGGAGGTTAAAGCATTATTTGTGATTCTCTAAAACCACTTGCTTTTAATTCACTGCCTAATCCTCAGGAGGCATGTAAACCAGACATTTTTTTACATCGAAATAAAAGAAGCCATTCAATTACATTCAGGCTGTGTTGAAAACAAATTGGAAGGCACGAATGAGCAAAGACTGCCAAATAAAGGAAATCTCTTCCAAGTGCAAGGCTACCAGTTAAACACAGCCCAGAGAGCAGCTAAAGCACACTCTTACAGGTGCCTCTCCTTGTTCTCAATGTGCCACGCACCTGAAAGATACATCACTGTTGTACATGTATGTGTGGATTACAACGTGTTCAATGAGTATAAACGCATTGTATTTGCAGTAAGACAGGGGGATCACATCCAAGCCCAACAGAGTGATCAGCTAACAGCATCTGCTGGATTAAAATTCATCGAACCAAATATAAAGCAAGAGATAATTAAATATATGTACAAAATGATAGTACTCTATGATATTACTGGGCATTTATACAGATAACAAGACTAAGCAGAGTTACAGACAATGATTAAACATCTTTTGAATGCATTTTAAAGGTCACATTCAGGGTTTATGCCAGGCTTTGAAGCAAAAGAAATCAAAAAGGGCCAGCAATAAGGTGTGATGGGGAGAGATCATACCCTGCACAACTGTCTCCGGTGACGGATACTGCCAGCAACAAGGGAAGAGGAGAGAAAATGCAGTGGCAATGGAACTAATATACCAATAGCAACAAAAATCATTAGGAAATTACATGCATAGTCAGATCCTCACATTCCCCCCCATCTCACTTGCTCATGCATCCACATATAACTTTCTTCCTACTACAGCTACAAACAAAACTTCATACTTTATCACCTCTTTAAACCTCTTCCATCTGTGTTTAAAGGGGGAAATTTGGGAGGATGGCACCAGGGAGAAAATTTCTCTTGCCTCAGACTACAGCTACTGCTCCTCTGAAAGCCCAGACTGCTGCCTCCACTGCTGCAGTCAGAAGGTGTCACCACCAGCCAGGGGCCTCATGCTGGCCTTCTGCATGGGAATGACAGCTTTGCCCATTCCTTCTGTTTGGTCTTTATCACCCTGGGTAGGACACGCATGGGTCTCGTCAAGAAGCGCTTGACAACGCAGGGTATCTTATCAACAGCAGAGCTCAGCATGGAGAAAGGGCTGGTAGGAAAACAAGAACAGGAATTGGGAATAAATTCCCATTTCTCCCTGTGGCCCTGCATGCTGGCACTGCACGCTGGGGAGTGATGGCTCTCTTTAGTCACCCTGGAAAACAAGAAACCTGGACTCACAAAAAAGGGTTTGGGTGTCCCAAAACTTGAACTTTCCCTGCAATGGGTTTGACACTGCACATTTCACTCACTCCATCTGCCAACACAGCACTATCGTGGCTTCCAGCCAAACTCTGCTCTCCCTTACACCATGGTAAAAATTAAAAGAATAAACTCCATTAAAGTCAATAAGCCACAGTGAGCTCAGATGCCTGTGTTTCAGAAATGAGCCAGTTATGCCTGTGCAACCCAGAGTAGAACTGTCCCTCCCTTGCACCAGCAACTTTGGTGGTGCACGCATCCCAGTGCTCCTCAGTGTTTCCCAGCCAACTCTAAATTCAACAACCCCATTATTATCTCCTTGGTCATTTTAACCCAATCAGAAAAGCAGCCACACTTCAGCACAGGGAACAGCTGAGACCCCAATGTGTGCCCCGAAAACTGAGCACAGACATTTATGCTCATAAAATCCTTTCCAAATCAAATGGGAGATTAAAATTCCTTGGGAACCCATACAGGCCTGGAACTTTAAAAGTGTAAGGGCAAACCCTCTTAGCTGTTATTTCTGTACTGCTGACAAAAAAGGACTTTCCACCAGGATTTACAGATAGTTATATTAATTTGAATTATTCCCTCAACATAAAACTCCTGTGCTGGCATTTTTGTCTGCATGCCACAAAAATAGGAAAAGATTACACACACAAATTGTATTCTTAATATGTGGTTTCCAAAACATGCTAAATCCCTAAAACTGAGCTCAAGTTACATAGGCAAGGATGAGGTTTTCAGATAAACATAGCCACACGCTCTAAGCAACACCAGGAAAGAAAATACAATGATGTCATGGTCCCAGCTCTGGTTCCTACATTCCCTCTCATCTCCTCCTCCATCTCTGCCCTGAATTAGCCCACTCTCCAGTTATCATGGTAGGAAACTATGGGCAGCAGACAGCCCTCAGTCATGCGAGAAGTCCTTTTTCCACTGTGAACTTTTACGCTTTTATCTTTAGCTCTCACAAGCCTCAGGTTGGCCCTCAAGCATGGAAGGTTTTGGGGTAACCCTGGGAGGTCCCAAGTGCTGCTGACCTCTGGCAGGGAAGGATTAACCCTCACACTGTGCAAGTTTGGGAGATGGTTGGCAAAGCCTGGGTGTGCTGAGTGAAGGAAACATCACTGAATGGGAAGTAAAAGCTCTCAAGCTCTTACAGCACCTCAAAGTCCTTCATGCTTCCTTGTAGGTTGGGTTGGGCTTGGAGCAACCTGGTCTAGTGGAAAGTGTCCCTGCCCACAGCAGGGTGTTAGGCTGATGATCTTTAAGGTCCTTTTCCACCCAAACCATTCAGTGATTCTATGTTAGCTGAGGGTGGCACAAACAGCAGAGGTCAGAGACCCACAACAGTGTTCACACATGCAACAAGAGATGGAGCAGCCATGCAGGAACAGCTGGTCTTTGTCACCTCCTCAGGACAGGAGATCATCCCTGCAACACATCTGTATTCCTGTTGCTGCAGGTAATTTCTGCAGTCACCCCACGGAGTCACCCACGAGAGGACAGAGGCAGAGGACACCTCTCAGCCTTTCAGACTCAAACCCACCTAAAAACCATAAGGGAGACCTAAAAACCATAAGGGAGAGGGTACAACATGAAAAAGCAGATCTTTGAACACCCAGGCTGAAAGAGCAGAGCAGTGCTTTAGCTGAAGACAAGGCCAAACTCCAACTCCTGAAGTTACATGGTAAAGAGCAGCCCTGACCAAATTCATTGATCATGGCTTCAGTTTTAGGTTATTTCCCTCTCTTGATTCCCCACAGAGATCTTCCTTTCTGTCTGGAAATTTTGTCTCAGTGCAAGAAGAGAGAGATGGCAATTTGTGCAAGAATTTTGGGACATACAAAACTTCAGAAGTCCTGGTCAGAATGGATTCCATGCACACAGCTCACAGGTGTCCATAAAAAAAACAACAAACCACAACATTGTACAATTTCATCCAGCACATGAAACCCCAGCTTCAGACAAGTGTAGTAAATCCATCATATCCCAGGTGCAGTAGATATTCTTGACACAGCAGACAGCATGTGCACACATGTCCCAAATTGAAATAGCAGTGTTTTAACTTGTTATGTTTGGTGTGTTCTAGGGAGAGGACAGAGGAGTTCTGAGCTGTAGTCATCTCTTTTCATTTACTAGGTTGAAAAGTGAATTTTTATTTCTATCATTGCTTCCCCTTTTACAGAACATGTCATTTTAGGATCATTAAAAATGTGGGGATAGTCTATGTCACAGCTTCTTAATTCATACTCAATAGACTGGATTTTTTTTAATAAAGATTTTATAGTGAAAACCATGTGAATCCACCTGATTTCTCTTCTTTCCCAGCCAGCTACTGAAAAAACAAAAAAAACAAAACAAAACAAAACAAAACAAAAAACAAAAAAAAATTAACATAATTTACCTGCTTTTTTTCCCAAAGCGATCAATTTAATCTGCTTTAAAGAAAAGATTAATTAAACTGAGCCTAGAGCCAGATCCAGATGAACCAGACCTGACTTCTCAGCACAGGCACCTGAGCAAAGTTGTCCTGGGGTCAGGTGTCACAGCTGCTCCCAGCGCCGTGGCCAGTGCACAAAGCCTTCACTCCGAGAAGATAATTCAGATAATTCAATCCCCACTGCTGCCAGCCAGGTTGGAAATCAAAACCTTGGAAAGCCAGCACACTTGTGGCTGCCTGCAGTGAGGCCATGGCCCTTCCAGGCACTGCTGTCTGTTCCAGGGGACCCACATGGCAAAGAAGGGCCGAGTGCTGGCTCCTGACCCACAGCAGCTCAGCATGGCTGTGAGGGGAAGAAATACAAAGTATGGCAAGAGGCAAGCATTGAGGGATCATTGAGGGATAGTGAAAATCCCTCTGTTAGTGTTTTCATAAAGACTGATATGCAAGAGTTACCCCTTGATCCTGTCCTCCTCCCACACCACTCACTAACTTCAGGAGACTCAGGAGGAGGCTGGATTCTGCTGCTGGAGCAATCTCCAATCCCATCATCTCTGCAAGAACAGTTTGTGTCTTCAAGTCTGTCTCATTAAATGTTACAGAAGCTTCAGCAGATTCACTCCACCAACTGCATCCTCTTTGAACTTTGCCATTGCAAATTCCCCAGGATACCCACTCTGACGCTTGCGTGGTGCAAGTTCCCCAGAGTCAAAACAGATTTTCCTACTCAGACTGGGGAGCAGAAGGTATGGAAAGTGCTCACCAGTTACTGCTGTATCTGGAAAACAACTTAATTTCTTTGTTTCAGCTGCTACTGCTTAAAGACAGACATATCTGAGCTGTTGCTTCTTCCCAGCCCCACATTGCAGTAATCAAACCTCCCCCGTGGGGTGGCAACTTTGGGCAGTGGAGAGAAGGAGCCTTGGATCCACAACCACAACCTCTGCTACAGGGTTCAAATGCTGTACTATGGCAAAACTTCTCCTCTACTCTTTCAGAATTATTATTTTTTCTTGTTTAAAGAGCAGGCTGAGCAGTAAAGTGACGAGTTCTCCCTCGGCTGGGGAACAGTGCATCCTTGCAGTGTTTCGCAGACAGACGAGGTCTCCCAGCTGTGCCCCATGCCAGCTGGACACTGGCCAGCCCTGAACTGGAAACCATCTAACAACACACTCAGAGCTTGCACAGCCCTGGAAATAAGGATGCTGATCAGTGCTTCTCACTTGTCTGTAATCCAAGAATGGTCAAGCTTCTTTCTATTTTCTTCTAATTATTTTCTTTTTACTCTTCTTCCTCTTTTGCCTTTTTTCCCCTCTTTCTCCCCCTTTTTAAGTTGTTTTTTTTTAATTATTTTGTCTTCACCCTTTTTCAGGTCACAAAACCATTTTATGCAGTGGTTTTCCTTTAAAACCACCTACAAAGCATTTAAAACTCAGCCCATCCAGCTATGACTCATACCTGCCCCTCTCCTACCCCTCTCCAATTTTATTTGGCTAGATTTGAGGGATTTGAGGTTTGGTTTTCCAATTCTTATGTGTTCTCACTCTCTGGCCCCCAGCCCCACACAGCATAACACTTGTGCAGCAAGGCTTTATGCAGAAAAGGACAATAATAACACAACCTCAAAGCCAACAGGGCACCAGGTGACCAAAACCAGCTGTTGCTCCTGTGCTTGACCATTGCTTCTCTCACTGCATGGGCAGGAAGATTTTTCCAGCTGGAGGAGGGTTCAGAAAAAATGGGGCTGAGGCATGCCCAGCTATGGAGCTGGAGTTTCCATTTCCCACCCACCTACCCTGCCACCACCAACCCATATTTCCCTAAAGAACCACCCATCCAAAGTCGTGTAGGGCCAGCTGAGTCTCTGATCTTGCTGATTTTACCATCTGAAGGCAGAAAACAGGTTCTTCCATCGCCCACTTACACAGAAGCATTAAAAATTCTTGGATTTTGAGTAATGACCCAGAAGTAATTCCAAGCAGAGCGGCTGCACTGATGTGAAATTGCAGGATTCAAACCACCTTTCAGTGTAAATACCAGCTGAGATAAAGAGTGGGCAAGTGCTTTAAAAGCTTATAATCAGTATCCATACAGAAAAAAAAAAAAAAAAAAAGTGCAAAGAGAAATGATGACAGCTCTTTTCAAGCAAAGGTAGTTAATGTTTAATTACTCTGGATGCTGCTTTTGCAGAACAGTGGATCACACGTGTTTCAGATTGCAAACCCAATAAGGAATTCTCACAACAGAGCCCGTGGTACAAGTGGTGATGTGTTTTACTATCTTTTTGCAGGAGCTCCTTTCTAAACTACCAATATTAAAAGAATGTCTTATTTGTGCCAAAACCAGGGAAAACAGTGCCACCACCAACTCAGAAGACTGACAAAGCTTGTCTTCAGTTTCCAAAGATAATTTATAATCTGGCAAATGGAGCCACAAGTGGAGAGAATAAAATTAAATCCAAGCAAAATAAATTTGACTTTTGATGACATTATTTAACAGGAGATCTTACGTGCAGTAAAAGGCCTGGACCCAACCAAGAAAGAAGAAGCTGCCCTACCCAACCCATCCCTGGGCCCCCATTCTGCATAAGCTAGACCATCACAACAAATGACAGTGGATTCCTAAATTTAGGCAAATGCACCCAACACCTGTAGGGGCAGTGAATCCCACCCAGCCTCTTCATTGCCTCTAAAGGAACCAGTAATTCCTGGGGAAGAGCAGTATTTCTCACATTCTCTGCAGATCCTGCAATGAACAAGGTGAAGGGATAATGAGTCCTTTCTTTTATTCCCTCAAGATTTTGAAAGACCGCCAAGTTTTATACTGTCCACATAAAGCACAGCCACAGAGGAGAACAAGCCCAAATCACATGCAAGAAATTGGTTTTGTTCAAGGCCCAAATTACTGTCTTGGGTTATTCTTTCTGCTACAGTCCTCTTTCCAGAAAAACTGAAGCTATCCTAAATAAAAAACAACGCAATTCCTTTGCCTGTGATGGAGAAAGTTACTCTTCTGAGCACTCAGAGCTTATTTTAAAGGTTTGCTTGAATAAATAGGAACCTATTAATATATTGAGTTTTCTTACTGCATTTTAAAGGGCATTTCATGAAGGCTGGTGTTCCCTTATTGCAGTTTTTATGGAATGGAGAAAAATATTTATGGTGCACCAACAGTGTGCTGAGCTCAATAGCTTTTTCCCTCTCACTCTGCCAAGATTCTCTGTGAGGATGTTTCACAAAGTGCCTTAGCAGGGCTCTGACTGGTGCTGGTTGTGGTGGTGCTGGCTGGGTGCAGGACACCAAGGCCAGGACCTCCCCAGCTGCAGCTGCTTCTGCCCAGATTAGGCTGCCCCATCCTGGTGGTGATTCCCATTGGCATCAGCGTCCCAGCAAGGCTGAGATCTGACCCACAGCTCCCACCCCTCTCAGCTGCAGTGGATAGAGAGGCCTCCCTCCAAAAACCAAGAGCTTTTTTGGCTGCTCTGATGAGCTCTGGGTGGAATTAGCAAACCTGGTCCCTTGCATTAGGTAGAAATGTACTAAAATACAGAGGACAGTCACTCAGGAGAACCCTTCTTAGTCACCTTTCAACAGTCCATACCTAGTAAAAAAAGACATTAAGGGTCTAATATTTTGGCTCCTGCTGAAATCCCTTTGACTTCACACCTCTAATAAGACTTTAGAGTGAACACATGGCACTATAGAATGAGCAGAGTAATCACATTTTAAATAGGGTGAAGCTTTAATAAATGTTATAGTGAACTATGAATTTCCCTAAGTCACTAAGGAATATTCACTTCAGGAAAATCTCTCACGTGTGAAGTGCAGTCACTGCAAGAATTGTTAGCAGAAGTGTTGTGAAGAAGTATTAAGATGTGTTAATAAAATCTGAATGGAATATCCAGACATTGGGATCCTAATTCATGAAGATACCAATAGTTTTCTAACACATTTTTGAGAACCCACATGGTTTCTTGAGTATGGCTGCTCTCTTACCCACAGCCCAGCTGAGCATCCTTTTCCCTTAGGGCTTAGAGCAGCCACAGGTTGAACAGTGAGACAGCTATTCACCTTCCCTGCAAGTTTATGAGACATTTGATGGGACATCCATCATCTATCCCAGTTCATCAAAGTGGAAAAAGACAGAGTGTTTTACCTTCCAACTATATAACTTTGCATAATAAAACTGTTTAGACTTGGAGATTTTTCTGATGAATGCCAAATGCTCTACAGCAGCAGCCTTCACCAGCAGCTCTAAATCACACAGCTTAAATGAAAGCTTGCTTGCCAATTTATGCATGAATTTTACTTTTTTCCAGAATCAGAGAAAAAACCTGAATGCACTGTGCCTACAAAAAGGCTTTTTAAAACAGTACTGCTGCAGTGACTGGAAACACAACTCTATTCCTCTTGCATCTCACAGGTACAATTTTTTTCCCCCAAGAAGACATGGAAATGAAGACATTCCTACAATTGCTTTCATTGGCTTTTTGAAGGGGTTTCAAAAAGCTTTATCACTTCAGTAGCCACTCACTGTGCTGGCTTTAGCTACTGAACTGATTTTCAAGAGGCACAAACACTGAGACATTAAAAAATATTAAAAAATTAAAAAATAATAAAAAATATAATTAGCAGATAACACAAGACTAATGCTACACATGTGTCTTCAAGGCAAGACCATATTGTCTTATCACTTGAGGGCTCTTCAGGGCAGCACAAATCCTTATCCTGCTCTGCAAATCCCACTCTGTTGGTAGCATGATGCTAAAAGGGCTGCTATTTTCTGACTCCCACTTATAACATGGACTGCACAGGAGGGGGAAACTGCCTCACAACTTTCTTACAGGTGTCTCCCTAATGTCCATCCACCGATGAACCTATACTACAAAACCCATCACTGGCTGGTGCTGAGTGCCCAGAGACATTTCTGGAAGATTTTTCTGCCTTGCTGAGGTTCCCAACACACTAAAAGACAGGAACAGCTTCAGAAAACAAAATACATTTCAGTTGGGTTTACTCTCTTGTCCCATTTCTAGTGTTTTTGAGGTGGGGCTGTCCACCTCTTTTTGGAGTGGTATTTTTAGGAAAGGGATCAGATTCTGGCTTTGTGTTCCCCACAAAGCATCATCTGCCAAACACGAGCATTGCAGCTCAGTTCCCAACATATTTGGATACACGAGGGGAGATTCTTACCACATTACCATTACAAAAACAACACCTTGCACAGTACATTCTGAACATATCACACAGCAAGCTTTAATGAGTTAGATCTCAAAGTGAGTTACAAAGTAGGTCGGGAACTGTTTGACAGATGGGGAAACCAGGACAGTGAGGTGCTGCAACTTCTCCAAGGTCACAAAAAAACGCCAGTGCCACAGTCAGAAACAAAACCCAAAGTCTCCCAAACTGTTATCTAGTGCTTTTCAACCCAATACATGTCTCCACCATTAGTCCACATCATCCCTAAAGCTCATGACTTTAAAAGGTCTGGCTCCTGAGTGGGTAGCAGCATGGGAGCACCAGTCCTGAAGACATCAGCAGTGGAGGACCAGCAACAGCAGGGACACTGAGTCAAAGTGACTGGCAAAGTCAAAAGAGAACCTGTACTTTTACCATTACTTTCATGTGAGCTCTAATACACAAGCACAGCCACGAAGGCTCTCTGTAATTGTTTTCACTCAAATCCTGCCCATGTGAAGCAAAGGCTACTCCAGCTCAAGGACAATCCAGCCCTGCTGGGACACGAGTATTTCAGACTGGTGACCCACTTGGAATGAACCGCTGAGCACAGCCCTTTCCCTGTCTTCAGTGGTATTTGGAGGACTCTCACTTCTCTGCATGACCCTGCTTCTCCCTGTCAGCACTGCATGTGTGAGGTGTAGAGAGGTAAAGGGGTCATAAGCATCTCAAAATTGGATGAATGCTGTCTCATTGATATCAAAGGCCAACTCTCACTACTTTTACTGGGAGCAGAGCTAGGCCACAACAGATAAATCCTGACCTATATAATTTTTGATGCTTGCCTGCACTTGTCATAAGCAGAGACAGGGAGTGCCAGGAAATGGAATTCCTATTGCATTTCACAGTTCAGAAACAGACACAGGAACTGCAATACAATCTACCATAAATACTGATTCTGCTGACTGGGAAGGGCAGAGTGGACTATGGAGAGCTACATCCAACTAGACAGCAGGCTACTCAAAAAAGCAGAATTTTGTTCTGGACTCTAAGGAGAGAGCACATATTATTCTAGTTGCACCCCCAGAAGATTCTTCATCTAGTGCACATCCAATATTGCTTCTGCCACCAAAATCTTCACATCAGAACATATCTGGCTATATTAAAGGCTTACAAGAAGACCATCAGCCTTACAGATGCAGTAAGTGATGAGTTAACATCACTTATTTTGACTATTTGTTCAACAGTATTATGTAGAGGCTTCAGGAAGATCTGGAATTGTATTCCACATCCCTCCATGATCAATGGGGAGGCAAATATAAAGCCAAAGACTATTTTTCTCCCAATCTTCAATTTTTGTTATATTTCCAGACACACGAACAATAACATTCAAAAGCCCAACAAGGACAGAAGGCCCAATTTTTGCCTGAAATATGCTTTTTGTAATAAATTGTATTAATCTAGATATTAAATTATGCAGGTATTAGGTTGTCCAGTGTTCAAACTCTGCTGTCATTTATTTCAGAAAAAGAAAAAAATGGACATAATACCTTGCTGACACTCTGTAATTTGTCCTTATAGACCATGATGCTCACAAGTATTCAGCAAGAGCCACAGCAGAAACAGATGCCAGCAGATGGTATTATCCTGAACAAAATCAATTAAGGACATTTACAATATGTCAAAAGTGCAGCTACAAAAGCAAAGTGTAGACCTGTACATCTGTTTCTTAATGAAGCCATGTGTATTTGACAGTTAGCCAACAAACCACAATCTAAACACTCCAGCAACACCAATAATAGATAAGAAAATACCAGACATATTCAGATTCTTCAACAGTCACCACAAGATACAAGATGTTGAGCAGAAACTGAATAACCAGATAGTGGAAGTCCATATGTCATGCATTACTGTAGCTAAAATATAAGCAATATCACAGATTTTGTAAGGACTTGATTTGCTCAAAATTTATAGTTAGGAGTCACACGGTAATGATAAGTTAAGAAATACTACTCCCTTCCATAACACAGGCCTCTGGTGTATTTAAAAGGCTTCTTGGAACCCTGTCACCTTGACTGAAATAAAAAGAAAAGCACTTACAATTCCCTAAAAGTTGTTATGACATCTCTGTTGAGAACGCAGTGACAATACAAGAGGCATGATGAGATGCACAGCCAGGATCTCAATGGCATCTTGTAGATTATACAAAACACAAATGGACTGAGGGAATTCAGGAGTTATTTGTGCAGGGAACAGAAATCTCTCAGTTCCCCATGAAGAAGACAAGTGAAAACATTTCATAAGGGGGAAAACAATTATCTCTTCTGTGCCACAGCTTCATTCAAAGTACTGAGGACTCATTTAAGGAAGAAAAGGTTAAGACCAGTGAACACCTGCTGCTGAAGACGACACTTAGTGCCCACTGTGACAGCTGTTATCAATGTTTGCTGCAGATCTCCACCACTACAAACAGTGATGGGACTGTCCCATTCCCAGTCTGCTGCAACAGCTCTGGTATTAAAAGAGGTGATGGTATCAACTCCACGTACAATGGCTATTATTTAGCTCCTAGGGAACTCATACCAAGTTTCTCCTACGTTATCTGCCAAATGAATAAAATATTCAGAAATATTTACATTAAGTGTTAATAAGGGCTGAGAGATGGGTTTCTTTAAGGACCCTGGAAAAATGCAGCCTTAGCAGTGAAAAACATACTTACACTGTACATCAGAGCAATGCATCATTCATTTTTACTGAGGTCCAGACGACAGTCTCATTAGACCAGAGATGGATTAAAGACAAATGATCTGGTGAATAATGTCACTATGGGCCATGTAGCACTTCATCCAAGTAGTACCACTGAAAACAGATGACTGGGTAGGTACTGTAAGGATAAAAGCCATAGGGCTTTAAAATGGCATTCCTGAGGGGGACAAAAAAAATAGCACTGCATATTTACATTTAATCTGCGTCATAAATTGATTTTTGTCATGTTACCTGTCAAACCACTGAACAAACTGAGTAATTGCTTAAGCAGCACTGATAGAGAAGTGACAGATTATTCAAGCATTGTGATTCTTTGTTCTCATATATCTCATTAAGAAATGATGATTGGTTCCATTTACAGCTCTTAAGTTGAATTCAGTAACCACTGGCACATGAACTCAACCTGGCATCTACTAATTTTTTATTGTTCTCAAGCAGAAATTGTTCCTGGCAAAGTCGCTCTTGCAGACCATTTCAGTGTAGTAGCTGATGATTTTTTAACGATGCAAGACAGAAGGGAAAAAAACCCTGCAACTGACTTCTCCACTGATTTATAGCATCTATGGAATTAAAAGAAACAAAACTTCTTGCATTCTGTACTTCTCCCCTTCCCCCACCTCCTTTTTAGAGAGCTATTTTTAACCTGTCTCGTTTCATTAAATAAATTCACAGCACATCCCTGCAAACAAATGAGCTGGCAGAAGATGGGATGGCAGAAGATGGGAAGTGTCCTGTGGGATGTGTTCAGCCCCTTCCTCTTCTGTTGTGGAGTTGCACCCTGTTCCTTCACAGCCTTATAACTTTATAATGATGTTTGAAACCTGAGCGTAAGGAGCGTAAAATGCTGCTGCTCCAGCCTGCTGCTGAGTAGTAGGGGCTTCTCTTGACTCACACAGGAAAACCTCCAAGCTCCAAATCAAAGGCAGAATTTTACAGCAACAGTGAGATGCTACAAATTATTTAAGAGAAAATAAGGGAGAACTAGTTCTGCTTTTGTGTGCTACCCTCTGACTTCAGGAAGATCTACTGTGACCACAAAGCAAACACCCGAGGAGACTTCTAAGTACACATTTTACACATTTTACAGGCACCCTCCAAAGCTAAAACTGCAGGTTTTAGACAAGAGATGGAAAGCAGGGATTTGCTGTAGCAGAGGTAAGGTGGAGATGGAGGAAAGGAGGAGAGGGAAGGACCATTGTGTTTTTATCTTCTGATTTGTCTGGGTTCATCCCCATTAGCTAACTGAGCACAGGGACACCACACAGTTTCTGCCTTGCCCTAAATGTAACCCAAATATGAAGAGAAATTCAAACTACAGAATAAATTAACAACATGCACTATGCTCTTAAACAGCTTTTGCCAAATGGCACAAGTCATTGTCTATGCATTCATTAATGAGCCAAATAACGTGCTGTTTGGCAAAAAATCAGTGCTATTTATAGCTGTATACCTCTATATATCACTATATAAAGAGTATTTTAATATGTGAGTATACATTTATT